>JADANM010003811.1:7091596-7124423 GCA_026213755.1 Eurema hecabe | reverse complement strand
GTAAATCGTTGCAGGATGGTTTGTTACCATCGACATTTACTCTTTAACGGTGACGTTTATATGTGTGACTATTGGATGATTTAGATATTTCTGTAGTCTATAATTAATTGTATAAGTGTATGAAATAATAGTACAATATCAAACCTAGTTACTAAGGCTTAGACATATTTATCTTTTTATATTAAAATATTTTCGGTCAGAAATATTGTTTCAATTTTAACGATATCCTTGAAACCAAATACTGTAAAAATAATAATAAAGATATATTTACTCTTGGCTTTCTCTTTTTTGTCAAGGGAAAATTTAACTCAATTTAACTAATTTAAGGTAAAATGGGTAGGTTTTTTACCCAACTCGGGGAAAGGAATATTATGTAGCAACGCAGTCCATGTGAGAACCCCATTATTCGCCGTGACGTCATCGGCTTCGTGACTCATAGATACGGTCAAACATTCTTGCCACTCCCTTCGTTGTTATTTTCACCCTTCTGCGACATCTGCAGACTGAAATTTTGAAGACCTCTTGGCTAATCATGGCTTTAATCAAAGTCACCTTGAACACAGCTGAAAATTCCTTCCGAACGTTCTGCTCAGATCTTTTTCCTTGTCGTTCTCCTTTTTAGTGCATGCGAGTTGTTTCTTTCTCTCTTTCAAAGCCAGCAAGGAGAGGTTTTGTTCCTACTCCACCATCTGTGCCATTCAAGCTGCTGAAATCCCCAGCGTGTGTTCGTATGTGTCCTCACTTCTGTATTCCTACTCCTCTAAGACTTTCATACGACAACCTTGAAAAAAATTCCTAGATTAAATCACAATTTGGGATCGCGCGGTCTCAATACGCTTTAACAAGGTTGTTTATACAATTGTTAGTCCTAGTACAGATCATTGCTCAGCTAAGGAAAAAACTACCAGTTGTAGCGTAATAGTAATGTAAGAAAAAATAATATTATGTTTGTGAGTGAGTTATTCACCAGAGGCTTAGTATGTAAATTAAATATTTGTATACTGTTGACAAAACAAAGGCTTATAGTTGTGTTCCGGTAAAAATATTATAATTTTTTTTCTCGGGATTGTGAACCTTGTCTATGAAAATTCGTGGGGTTCATTATCTCGTATCCCTTATATTAACATCTGAAAAATCAAAAAGCAAGAGTAGTAAGGATAGTAAAGCTTATATGAGCCTTAATGATTACGACAAATGCAGTCGCATCCTTGACACTTATCACCGGTTTTTATGCAAAGAAGAGGCTCCTCGGTGTGCCGCAGACCAATCCTGAATAAATTTAACTTGTTCTTGGCCTTATAAATTGTATATTAGTACATATACGTCAGTAAATATTGAATAACATGTCATATGCGTCGTATATAGACGATCAAGATTCTTCAAGCCTGTTTTTATTTGATCATTGATTTGCTAAATATATTGTTTGATTTATAGTTGTTTTAGTTTATAGTTTCCTCATGCGCGAAATCTAAAAGTGATTCGCCTTGGGGCATAGACTGTTAAGACATAGTATTATATTGTGATGCTGTATTATATAAAGTTGTTATCGGGCGCTTATTTCACGTGTCTCTTAGTTAATATTGACGTTACATATAAATAGTGCTTTGTGTACACATCTTTAGTATGTTTGTTAAGAACAATTAACTTCTTAAATAGGTATCGACGTGAAGTTAATATAGTTGCGACTTCAGCACTTTCAACACACCAAACAGAAATGTATGAGAGTAAATAGACTGAATTATATTTTTTGTAGTTGAGTTGTATTTAGTGATATTATTTAATTTTTTTATATTTATAAATAATACAATGAGGGTATATGGACTGTTTAGTGAAGGAAGCAAAATAAATCAAGTAATATGTGCCATTCTGAGTAAGTGATATATTTTTTTTGTAAAATTATTTATTTTTGTGATATTCCAACATTGACTTTCAATCGTTTAGCTTTCATTAAATGTGATAAATTTTTAAAAGTGCTATTTTTGAGATATCTGTACGAATCGTTGATACATAATTTTATAATAATAATTTCAGTAAACTTACCTGTATTTGCTTACGGCGCGAGCATAGGATGGATGTCGCCGATGACTTTGCTCTTACAGTCAGATAAGTCCCCCAGGGGAACTCCTTTAACAGATGCTGAGGTAATTACTATTAATAAATCACCACATAGTATAAAACTAAGTCGCTTTCTATATCCCTATGTATGCTTAAATCTTTAAAACTATGCAACCGATTCTCATGCAGTTTTTTTTAATAGATAGAGTGATTTAAGAGGAACTTATAATAGATGCATATCATATGCGATGTCGCTAGTTTACTATTATAATTATTATGCTTTAATTAAAAGTATCAATAGTTTTATAATACAAATTTATTTAAATAGGTATTCTTAGTAGAAAAGAATAGTATTTTTTGAGTATCAGAATCTTTTTTAAGTGAAAAAAGGCAAGGATTTGTGACAATGTGATGGTGAAGTAGGTACCTAATATTATTCATTTATTTTATTTTTCCATAGTTTGATATTTTTATATATAGATATAATCGTAAAATACAAAATTAATATACCTACTACAAAAAACCTACCATAGGGCCACCAACAGCGGAGCTAGGTTTAAGCTACCGATGGTTACTACCGTTAGAAAGAAACCGCCTGACGATATTATTATTATTATTATTATTATTATTATAACTATTTCTAGGTGTCTTGGATGGCTGCAGTCGCCTATCTAGTGTCTGTTCCCGGCAACTGTGCTATGGCTTTTTTGGGAGACCATATTGGTAGAAAGAAAACCCTACTCATCATTTCATTTGCTAATGCTGTAAGTTGTTTTATTGGTTCTATTGGAGTCATTTATCTATTGACTGAGGGAGTCTTTAGGTTATATAGCTGTGCTCGATAGGGGGAAGGATGGGTGGAAAATGTGAATTGGGAAAATTTAAATCGTTTTGTGCGCTGTGTTAACGGTTCAAGTGATCTCAAAATACCTACATTTATAAGAATTATTCCTCTTTAAATGATTTAAAAATGTCCGGGACGATATGTCTATCTTATAAGATTGATTTACTATAACCTTTTTATCGTAAAGTTGACCAAAAATTAAAACTCAAAATATTATTTTTAAAGAAGTTAAAGAATTTGTAATAATTTGTAAGTCTATGTCCCCTAGGCAGGGACAAGATATAAACAGATAAAAACCCTTAAAATATCGCTGCTTAACGCTCACAGAACTGTGATCGGTGGTAAATAATTGTTTTGTAATACCATGACGATTCAAAAGTGTTACTATATGTAGCCTAGTTGAATAAAGATACTATGTTGGACTTTGAGTTTGACTTGGTATAACTTGGAACTCACACCTTTTCACGCTAAAATAGAACAAGTTACATTTTCTTGATAGGTAGCATTATATTTTGTTCAGTTTAGTGTTAGAGGTAATTAACAAAAACTACATATTTTCAGTTAACATGGATAACACTGCTGTTTTCGATGGACGTTTGGGCCTTAATCTTAGCAAGGGTTTTTGTGGGTATCTCCATGTCTGGCTGCTATGTGCTGTGTCCTATTTACACTAAGGAAATCAGTGATGACAATATTCGAGGTTCTTTAGGGTCTTTGGTGAGTTCAACAACTAGATTACTTTTATCCTTACACGTCCTCTACTGAAAGTATAAATGCAAAAGTAACTCCGCATATCAGTTAAACTTTCACTAAACTACAGGCTTTTTTATGATATTTGGTACAGATATAGTCTGGAAGTCTACCCTTTATTGTAATAATATGAAGGTTTCAGGTATAACACAGTGTAAAAGTTCGTATGGCTTAAACGCGGATGTAATTGTGGAACGCTAGTAGAATGAAAATGTTATAAAAGTTATTTGAAACCAAAAAATTGTTCATCTCTTTAGCCGTTACTTCGACCTTAAACCTCACATAAAAAAAAACATTCGTTTGGATTAAATTCTGTTCTTATTAAATTCCGCTCATTTGTTGAAATATTGCGTAATTATTTACCCCTCGAAGGAGTACCTGTATTTCTAGATCGTGGAATGGAACCAAGTGTATTTCTTTAAATAAGCCTACTTTTTTTCAGGTTGTCCTATTCCATACGACTGGTAACTTATTTCTGTACATCATTGGTGATATAATCAGCTATAACACAATTCTGTGGATTTGTCTAACGATTCCAACCTTTCATGTTATAATATTCATGATGATGCCCGAATCTCCATCATATTTGGTAAAACGAGGGAAACAGGAGGTACTTCACTCTCTTTGTTATATTGGATAGTAGTTAGTGTCTTATTTATCTAACAAGTTTATGAAATGGTCCTCCTCAATTTATTATCATATTTTCCAATGTTTGTTACGTTGGAAACTCTAAACTTTTTTTTGTACATAGAAAAAAATAATTATTCATTATATATATTTTTACATTTATATTATACTATTACAAAATACATCAATCAATACTGAGACAATTTCCAGGAAGCCCGTCGCGCCCTTTCGTGGTTGCGATGTAAAAATGAATCTCATTCATCGATTACCACAGAGATACAATCCATACATAAAGAACAAACTAACGATGAGGGCAGTAATAAGTTTCTGTTAAAAGCTATCTGTAAGTAAAAATATCAATTTACTATTATTTCGGTACAGTGGACTAGAAAATAGCACTAACGCATTTAAAATAATCTTTTTTTTCTTATATTCTTGAGTATAATAACTATTGGTAACGACGCTCGATACAGGTTATAAATCCCGCTTAAAAGTCAACAACAGAACAACTTAATAGAAAAATTTGACTGTTGTATACCAATGCAAACATTGGGACCTAATGGACTGTCAGTCAGTCAGTCTTTATAAACTTAACCTACAACCTAAGAAAATTGTTTAATTTTCTTTTTTTAGTCAAGGATTCAACGCTTCTGCACGCGTTCCGTATATCAATGGTCCTATCATTGGCCCGTGAAGTATGTGGAGCGATACCAGTTCTGAACTTTGCTGGGGAAATATTCTCCAATGCTTCTAAGGATAGAAGCCTCGTTTTGAATCCGAACCAACAGGCTATGTTACTTGGAGCTGTACAAGTAGCTGGATCTGCTGTTGCTTCGGGTATCATAGAGAAGATTGGTAGAAAGGTAACAGAATACTTTACCTTTGAATAATATGAAAAATCAATTACGATACTACTATACCGTGCCGTATATGTGTCATGATTGGATGAAACAGGCTCCTGAAAAACAGTATTTACTATCTTGAGAGCCTGGGCAAAATATTTTGTAATTCACCTTATTATGGAAATAAATTATTATTATACTTTTCCCTGTCCTTACGCTACTTTCTGCATCATTATTTCTTTCAATTTTGATAGTGGCTTCTAGTCATGTAAATGTATATCAAGGTTATCATTAACCTACAGCTTGAAAACTCTTTATAGTTTTATTGAATTTTCATGTAATATATAATATGTTAACCTTCCACTGAACTAATTTATACTTTGCATTTTTACAATAATAATAGTAAAGATATATCGGAACTGGAAAGATAAACTGGAATTGGAATTAAAATTATAATTAAATTGTAATAATATAATTATATTATAAATGTTTTCAGGCCGTATTATTCACCACATCGCTAATATCAGGTCTTAGTATGTTCGTCCTCGCCACTTGGTTCTTGGCCAAGGATTTACTGCCGAGCTGGCTGCCTATAGCCACTTTATGCTTATGTATATTCTGTGACTCGGCTGGTTTGGCGCCGATGACCATTGTTATATTGGGAGAGATATTCTCGTTTAAGGTATGTATTTTTTATTATATTTATGTTGGTACTCAAAATGTATATGTATAAATAAGAATAAATTTCGAATAAAATGTTTAAATGTGTAAAAATTTGTAAATGACTTCACTGCCATAATTTTTATTGCAATAACAGTCTTTAAAAACAATTTTTATATATCAATGTTTTTCAATATTATAATACCATATTTTTCATATTTTTGGGTTTTCTGCACATTTTCTGTATACCGTGAAATTAAATATTATACCGTCACAATGTCACTATACGTTATCAGTCGTATCACGAATACATTTACCACATTATAGTGTGTTAAATTCAATTGCTTATAATAATATATTACCTAACGACACACGAACATAATTTATCTTAATACGTCTTTGTAATTCTAATGAACACAAATGCCCCATTTAGTAGTGACGCTCGAACATCATCTATTTCAATATGTCTTTCTAATTCTAAAGGACACGCAGTAATTTAGTGTATTTTTTTTCAGTATCGTGGTACTGTCATGGCGGCGACTATGTCGACAGCATCTATGGCTGATTTTCTTCAATTACTGTTATTCAAGCCGCTTGCAAATTCCATCGGGATACACGTATCATTTTATTTCTTCGGTTTCATATGCGTTGCAAATGCAGTGTATGTACTGTTTTGTGTACCGGAAACTAAAACAAGATGTTTGGACGACATTTACAATGATTTGAAAAAAGACAAAAATAAGAAGGAAGAAATTGAATGGAAAAAGGATTGCGTAGAACAAGGTTGATGTAAATGATTGTTATAATTTTTTATCTAAAAACTTAAAATTTAAATCAGGTGACATTTTTATACTCGTTTTATTTACGTAATATTCATCAACATCGAAACATAATTGAATTAAAGATTGTTTTCAGCGCACTCTATTGGTGCATACTAGTACTTTTTCTAATGATAGCAAATCAAAAATATTCTTTATAAAAGTATGAGTAAATAGGTATAGATAGCTCTTTTCAGTGTTTTTGCTACATTGACAAATATAAAAAAATATGATACTAAATTGCATTTTTTCTTCTGTGAATAATATACGATTACTATAATTGAGAATAGCTATTAATATTTTTATGCAAATATTTTTTCTTATTTCTGGACGAATGATTTTTTGTGTATCGCGCCATCTATTGATACAACTTTGAATTAATGCCATCTCTCAATTATGTAAAACTACAAATGCGAATGTTATAAAGATTGTTTTCAGCGCCCTCTATTGGTGCATACTTGTA
Source organism: Eurema hecabe (assembly GCA_026213755.1). Classification (NCBI taxonomy): domain Eukaryota; kingdom Metazoa; phylum Arthropoda; class Insecta; order Lepidoptera; family Pieridae; genus Terias; species Terias hecabe. The sequence goes on along the minus strand of JADANM010003811.1, from coordinate 7,117,364 downwards.
CTTTTTCTAATGATAGCAAATCAAAAATAGTCTGAATAAAAGTATGAGTAAATAGATATAGATGGCGCTTTTCGGTATTTTTGTTACATTGAATAATATAAAAAATATAATATTAAATTGCATTTTTATTCAATAATTGAGGATAGCTATTAATATTTTTCTATGCAAATATTTTTTCTTTTTTCTGGACGAATGATTTATGTGTATCGCGCCATCTATTGACATAACTTCGAACTAATACCACCTCTCAATTTTGTAAAACTACAGATGCGAATGATATCGCAGTGTATATGTAAAATGATAGATGTCGCTAAAATCAAAACTTTTGTTACATTAGTATTTTATAATAGTGACAAAGTCGTAACAATAAAACTTACTAAACATGTTATAAATACTTTATTACTTTGCATTTACTTTCAAATATGTTTGATAAATAACTATCTAAACAAAATGCTTTTGCCTGCCATATTAAATTAAATCTCAGTAAATTATCAATTCACGATTTATGCAGTCATATTATAGATACATATATTTAATTCAAATGCGCTACATAATATTATAGTATTAATACTAAGACTTTTAAATCGTCATGGTGTTACAAAATTCTAATTATTTAAATTTTCATCTTTCTCTATAAATGAAAATTTTCCTTTTGACGCAAATCTAATACAAACATAACTTTCTTAAAATGTATTAATAACAAAACTTAGGACAACTCGAAAAAGAAGAGCTTCCAAATACATTTTATCCTTGAGAAGTCAAGAAGAGACGCGACGCGACGGTCGGTTAAAACTTCAACAGCTAAGTATATGGAAAAAACTTCAAACGAGGGAATAACCTCTCAAATGTTACAAAGGGTAATGCGCTTCCTCTCGTGAAAAAGGACGGAAAAACCGGAAGATTCCATAACAATGGTTTTGCATACAAAATACACGATTATGAGATACTCCATCATAATATTTTTTTCATACCTGCATGCTTTGTTAAGACGTGATGGAGAAATTGTTAAAATTATTATTAGACTAGTGTTAACTGAAACTTCAAAGACCTATAAAAAGATACCTATATAAAATTATTTTTATTTTAAGTAACTACCGTAACGACAAATTTTAAATAATACGTTCAATATTATATTATTTTTGTAAATGAAACTAATTGGATGTAAATAATATAATTATGATAGTTATAACGAAAACTGTATCATGATAAACTTTGCTATGTTATAATTATTAAAACATTACTGTTTTAATGTAAACATTAGATGACATTATTATAGGTACGTATACGTATGTATATTTTCCACAGGTTGCTTAGAAGAAATAGCTGTCAAGCGATAAAGCCGCCTATTGTATAATTTATATAGCGGAATCCTTTTCTTATAGTGGGGAAATCCTCATAGGATACCCATGGACCTTGGAGAAGGACCACGGGTTAAGTCGGACTTCTACCGACCAAAACCCCACTGTCTACCGTTCTGCCGCAGTGAGTGGGGATCCCGGGTACCTTCGCAGCCTCTTCGAATATACCGGAATCCTAGGAAATGTGTACACTTCCGAATCTATTTAGGAAATGTATAAAATATTGTTTGAAAAGCAATATAAAAGATTAGATAAAATTTGTATAGTCAAGCCGCTGAACATATTTAGATACGATATTGTTTTAAATATTATAGTTTTAGAACACTTGAAAAAAATACCTACATTTTAAAAAGTTGCATTCAAGAAAAAACACATTGTGATGTTAACATGATATTCTTTCCGCATCTCTTCATAATAAATAATCTTAGCGTTACCTTTTGTTGTTATAACAAGAACGTACATACTTAATTAAAACTTTTAAACAACCTTATTATCTTGCTAACTTTCATTCTTGTGCAAGTTATTTTAATATATTTAATGCGGTTGTACGGGACACATAGGGATAAACTACATAGCATGCTTATACATTTATATTTTATACCGTCCATTAACAAAGACGAATTCTAAACGCTCTTATGTAAGTAACGTAAACATATTACACACATTTTTTTTCTTTTTTTAATGTCTCATACTCAGCAGAGCCTGTCGTAGCAACTAAGTATCGGATAAATGACATATCACATTTTTGGTTGTGAATACATAAATGTTATATAAGGGCCATCGGGCGCCAAATTACGTTAATTATTATTAATTTATGCATATTAAAAAATTGTTATGTCAACCACAACTAATGGGTAAGCCATGGCTTAAAAAGCAGTCGTGTTACTTCTTTTCTTCCACTTTATATAATGATATATAAGGATATATGTAATGCCATGTACCATACAAATAGTAGATACATTAAGATGGACGTTCAAGCGTCCACCTACCTACTAGTGAACAAATTGTAGTAATACAGCCAAAATGGGCAGCAAAAATATGATTATAATATGAGGACTGAAGCTCTGATATTTCACGGTTCGATGAACAAAAGCAAAATATATTTGACCGTTAAAGTGGCTTTTAACAGCCGTTCCAAGTGCCGAGTGTCGTTGGGATAAAACATAAATTGGTGAACCGATTTGGCAAGTGGGATTCGACGGCTGCTAGCTTTACGAATCTGGTATAAATTACACGTTTCTACCATTTTTGCATTTGTATTTAACTAGCAGGCTGCCTCGGCTTCGCACGCATATTAACGCATACATATTATACATATAAACCTTCATCCTTAATCACTACCTATTTAAACTGCATGAAAAACGGTGGCTTAGTTTTAAAGATTAAAGCACACATAGGACCAAATAGAAGAAAGCTCCTTTGTTTTTTATACTATGTAATGATAGCGTAGGGAAGATGTATTTTAGAGGAAGTGGAAATAAAAATAATCATATGAGAGTCTAGCCGTGTCCAACGATTATTACCCATGTAGTTCTCGCTACCTTAGCAATACCAGAATAAGTAGTTTCCTACATGCAAATTAATATATTATCTTGTGCTATACCAATCCTCTAACAAATTCACAATTCTAGTATAGGTTGAGAAAGGTTTTTTTTTTTATGCGATGAAGTAGGGACGTAGTAGACGAGCTGGACGTACTCCTGATGTTAAGAGAAACGCCAGCCCATTACCAGTGCAGTGCTATCCGGAACTTTGCTAAAGCAACTCCGGACATAGGTGCACTACACCGACGCTCCCCACTTTGAGTCACAAGATGTTAAGACTCATTGGCCCAGTAATTACGCTGGCTACAGTGCCCTTCAGACCGGAGCACAGTGACATTTACATATCACTGCTCAGGCGGTAGAATGTTTGGCACTGTGGGGGTACCCACCCAGTCGGTCTCCTGCGAAAGAGACCTACCCCCGGTAGGTATAGAATTACACTACCATATAAAACGAGAAATTGTAAACAGTATGTTTCGACACAATTTTTCGACGTATTAATAGTACACCTATATGTCTGATAGATTATAATTTAACATTTGCAATTTTGCGGTGTCATAAACGAATACTAATGAATATTGGATCTGAATATAAATGCAAACAAAATAATTAGCTAAATGAGCTGGTCGAATCATTGATCTCTAATGCTGTGCAATTAAACATGCTGCTCGGATGTTGCGATTGACGAATGCTATACTGGAGCTAATTAATACGACATTTATTTGCTGTTCGAGCCTAGTTCGTGTACTTGAGTTCGTCTATGTAAATTTTAATAATACCATATTATATGTATTAATAATAAAAGTTTTACAGCGCACACTTGAATTAAAGTTTATTTATATATTTATTTGTAAGTTCTTTATGACATGTAAAGTAAAGAAGTGTAGGGCGTCCCCCAGCTCGATGGACCGATAAATTGAATAGGTAACTAATAATTTAATAAATTATCAGTCGCAGTGTCTTACGCCTAAGAATGAATACAGGATAAAGGGTAGGATAAGGACCTCCAACTTACTGAACGAAACGTAATGACATCTCTAATGAGATGCTATTACATGATGCCGGTTTTCTCCAGGAGTGTGGTACTACCCCCGGCGTAATACGACATTTTAGCGAAATATCTACAAAATAATATGAAAATACCCACTACATATGTATATATGAGGACTCTTAACATTCAATGTTAAAAGGACAAATACCCTGATCTCTCCGATTCAAGTAACGAATAAATAGCAAGTAAGTCCATTTGTAAGTCAACACATACCTTTCACGTATTTGAACGGGATAACAGATTTACTGCGGACAGTACCGGATTCAATCACGACACAATGAACTTTATATGGATCTTAGAATGAGTGGATGGGTTTTGAGTTCCTTTACATTTAAGTAGTCTGTTTATAAATTAGAGTTAAGAACGACACACGAACCCCTGAAAAAGTATAATATACATGAAACTGTACACCTAGTGATCATTTTTGCACGATTTAACGGTGTATCTATTTGTGTTCGATAAGAATGTTTTTATATTTATAAACTTTATTGTTTACCAAAATATGTCCTACCTAATAAGATATGTAGTTCGACTGTAGTCTGTCTAAGACAACCTAATTTTCCTAACAACTACAGCTATCATCAAATTCATTACTCAAGAAGCTATTGCTGATTTGCCGCTCACTTTGGTATAGTTTGTAGAATTTTTATATACCTTTAGATAATATACCTATGGTATATAAAAATTCTGTGGCAAGTCCGCATACGTCCGCAAGCCACTGCCTCATATTTATTTCGTACTAGCTGTTGCTCGCGACTTCGTCCCCGTCGGATCTATTTCTATTATTATGTTATAGTGAGTCAATCTTAGAAGATAGACATATACTGTCGCGGACTTTTTTTTAGATCATTTAAAGAGGAATAATTCTTTCATACATATTATTTTTGTATCTTGAACCGTTTTCGCAGCGCACGCAAGGGAAGCCCTCAAAGATGAATTTTCCATTATATCTTCGCTTTAGTTTTAGATTTAGTCGCAGCGTGATGTTATAAAGCCTTCCTCGATAAATCAATAAAAAAAAATTCAATTCGAACTAGTAGATCCTGAGATTAGCGCGTTCAAACAAACAAACAAACAAACTCTTTAGCTTTATATATTAGTATAGATAACAGTAAATGCAAAAAATTTTCTAAACACGTACCGCTTTCCACACACGATTTTGAACGTGTTTTCATTAATACGCCCCTGTCCATAAGGGTAAGGTCTGAGCTTTATTTAAACGCAAGTGGTTCGCAAGTGTAAATACGCACCGAAAATAACTGCCTTCGTAAGGGTGTTTAAAGTTTAAATAGCTGGTGTGAGATTAAAGGTACAGGGAGTGAGACTGTATTAAGTTTATCAACCGTGAGGACTATGAGGGACTTGGTTGTTTTGTATGGGTTCCTTGATTATATATAATACATTTCGGCGTATAGCCTGCTTTAGTCTAATGAGTATAGCGTACTACAGCTGAAAGGGTTTTCTAATGATATGGCCTCATATATATTCGATTACACATAGATTTCGATACGTTTCGTGTCACAAAAATCTAAATCTAAATCTAAGCGTATCAGTTTTTGCCCTTTTTTTAATTAGTAACGTTTGTTAAGCTAAGCATTTCTTATAAGTTTTATTATAGTTTAACATAGTAGAATTTAACCATCAGTAAGATCCAAGTAACTTTCATTCTTTTCCTTAGAAAAGATCTTTTTGAATCTTAATTCAAAAAGATTGCTAGAAAAAAAGAAGTTTGTAACGAGTCACTGAAACAAAGCTTCCATATTTAAAAACAAAAAACTTACCAGTTAATAAAGCTCTGTTGATTTTTTTTTGGAGTTATTGCTAAAGACAAAGTTTACTCGCTTTAATTGGGTCGGGAAAGGGCGATTAGCATATCGACTATAGAATATCTTACTATGGAATCCATTAACTATTTCCAGTTCTTATTTCGACTAGAAAATTAATATTTAAAAAAATGCAGTTACCCTGATTGCGTTCTGATTCAAGCTGAGTAATTTAAAATATCTGAAACGAGCTCGGATCTGTAATTGATTTTTTATTAATATTTTTATAGTTTATCTTGCTGGAACGTTGTTTAAATTTTTAAATAGCCTTAAAATAATATAATCTTGTACAAGACAAGACAATGCATGTAATAATGCTCATTCATACAACATTTCCGAATGTGAATTATAGCGGAATTTAAGAAAAGTAGCTTGCATTATAACAAATACTTTATTAAGTCTGCAAAAAAATTTCTGTTACTTTTTTTTAAAGTAGAGTTGGAGGTTTTGATTCTGTAGCAGATCATTTTGATAACATTTTATACGCCCACTAGTGTTTTGACATTTCAATCATCTAAATGTGTTTCGAAGCTTAGGCGCCGCGGTATACTCGTATACGCATAATATACCAAACATATATACCAAAAAAATCACTACCCCTGGTTGTTGTTGCTATGGTGTTATCGTAGTCCGATAAAATGCCTTACAAAATAACCTACAAATTACTTTTATAGGTACTCAAATTGAGAATATATTTACAGAACATACCTTCGATGATTCATAACTCAAGCCTGTCAAAACGCATGATGCCCAACAATTTCTCAGCATCTCAGTATTGATCTTTTAACCTTTTTACAGTCGTAGCGTGGCGCATAAATCAAATAAGTTTGCTAAGCACGTACGAGGAGTGGAGTTATAAGACTCAACCTTAAGTCCGTACTCGGTGAATATGTAATCATATCAGATGAGCCTACAGTTGTCGTTTTTGATACGAATTCGAAGCACTTTGATTTAGTGATAGTAAAGATATTATAATGGATAATTATTTAATTTTTTAGAGCTAATAAAATGTAATCGTTATTCTAGAGCTTCTACCACCCAAAAAATAATTGCCATTGAAAATAAAATTGATAATATTTAAGAGAAAATAAATATAATTGCTAAATAATGACTGTAACTACTGTCAAAAGTAATTACTTATATATAGTAAATAACTGTAGAAGGAAGTTGAAGAATAATATCAATAAACAAAATAATCACCGAATGTATCCATTACAGATAAAAACGGAGGGTATCTTTGAATGACCCATCCGGTCATTGTGGTTCGGACAGGAAAAACGTATCCAAATTACAAAAACCAAACCCTTCGCTCATCTTTTGTGCTTTCTTCATTATTTCGAAATATATTATTCTAGGTATATTGTAAAGGTATTTGGTCGATTTCGTTTTTTCATTATTCAGTCAATTATTGTCACTAAAATCTATCAAAAAAGCGATGCAATAAAAATAGCGCGACATTTTAAACGTTTTATTCAAAAAAACTACTAGCAATTCGCGATAGTTTGTGCCTACAGTGAAATAGTATAATAAAATTATCAGAAATGCGTATAGAGTGAACAGTGTTCGCGTACAAATTCTTACGGATATGTCTCTCCTGGGTATTATATTATGCAAGTGAAAGTTGATACTTGTTACAATGTTAGAACGTAATAATCTAACGCTCACATCTATGGAAGGATATTATAATTGCTATTACAATAATATATTTTATATTACTTTATAATAACTTCGGAGATACGTATCATACATAGGTAACATGTTTTAAAACTCAATAACATGAATATTAGTAATTATTATTTCGAAGATTTTAGTATATCCTTATTTCATCAGTTCGATTGACTCTAGCTGCCCACTGTAGATACAATATTTAGTAATAATATTAATAGAACACTTTTATATTTTGTAACTAAGATTTCTCTTGATATTTTTCCCTCCTCAAATAACAGACAATCTCCAAAATTTGGGTGCCCTAATTGATAATAGCCTAACTATAAAATCTCCTATTTTCCAACGTCAAAATGTTTCACAATGTCCAAGTAGATATTACGGGGCTCAAATGAAACCACATCAAAGATAAAATTGGCCTCTTCACTGGCCACGTTCTTTGGAAATTCCGTCGTTTGTAAAACACCAAAGTTTTGTCGAGCAAGCAACTTGTGGAATTATTCTGCGTCAAATTTTCAATATTTAAAAGCTGATTTTGCAAGATTTGTTATATTAAATTGTTTGGAAACAGCACAGGATTTTTCAAATGAATTATTATATAAAGTATGTTCCAGTTTTTATTTAATTACAAATTACTAGTTAGACTCATAATGATTACTGAATTATAGATCTTTTTTCTTTATATATTTTTAATAACTTCAATTATCATAACAGTAACGAAAACATTTATCAAACAATCTGTATAGAAAATTGTCTATACTAGCACAAAAATATATAAATACCTACCCATATTAATATTATCTCCAACAAAGAGGGATTATTCTCTCGGGCCTTTCCCCTAATTGATGTAAGAAATTTGTTACCTTTGTCACCTAGAGAATACCTACATGCCTCGAAATGTGTGTTGTCAAGATAAGCAATGTAATGAGTATATTTCCTGTGTTATACCTTCGTAGTAAAACATTGGTTTTATATAGAACTGTCGCTTCCATAAGAATCATTCATTTTAGCGCTCGAATATTCTATAAATAAGTATCACGGTACACTTACTATAATTAAAATCGTATCATAAGTATTTTGAAAAATACTTTGCATATTAATTCAACTATTAAATAAGTCGATTGTACAATGTTTAAGCGATATTAAATTTTAAAGATCAAAAAGGAAGATCACTGCTTACAAATGAAATTTATATGAAGATGCTAATTTCGATGAGGAAGCAACATTGTTGACGTTACAAAACTCGCATCAAAAGGACCCTATCTCGTTTTGATTTGTTATTCCTTTGTTTATCATTCAATGTCCCTTTGTGCTTTAATTAATAACGATCTCACGATTTATCCTTTGCACAATAAAGGGAATAAGGGAAACATTTAAACGTCCTAATACATTCAGTAAGCTAAGCTTAATATTTTGGAAAAGATTCCTTTTGTTCGTTTTTCATTTATTTACAGCTAAGTAAAAACGTTCTACTCTAATAATACTTTAATATAAAACAATTTAGATTTTCCTTTTTACACGATATATACTGTTTCGGGAAATCAATGACATAACCGTCTACAACGAGGCTTCCTCAGGGGAACTTGTTATCAAGACGTGGACTTATTTTTTGGTCCGAGATAATTTTTGAGGAAAACTTTCCTTTGGGTCTTGTTTACTTTTTATCTGAAATTCTAATTTTTGCATTACCTACATTATGAATTGTTAAGTCCTATTAATCATAAATTTTAAATAAGGAAAAGAATGTTTCTTTATTTAGACTAAAACATAACATAAATAATATATTATTAGTACATTACACGTTCGTACAAACCAATTAAGAAATAACTTATAAGGATTCTTTCATCGTCAAGAATTCATTATCAGGCAATCAGAAGCTTCGAGAGCTCTCGTTAAACACCAAGTTGGGTAACACCTAATATTCACTTAAGTAAGGTAACTCATAAACAGTTTCACAACCTGAGCATCGTATCAGTTAATAATACTGTTTATTAAATGCTATAACATTTTGAATGACCTAGGAATTTATTTTTAAATGAGTTTAAGCAGTATAAGAAAGGAAAAAATATAACATATACCTTCTCCTAAGGTAAAATCAATTTCTATTTAAAATGCATTAAAATCCGCTGCGTTTTCAAGATTCGAGCAAAAATAGGGTCACTTAGACAGCAGTAAGTGACTTGGCATAATAATGATAGTGTTAAATGATAATTAATTAATATAAGGATTAATAGGATATTTAAGGTAATACGACTTAGGAAAAAAAAATTATTATTTTACCTCTAATAATTAATTTACTAACCAAACTAGGTTTCGGATAATGAGGTAAAAACAAAAGTCTTACGTAAACTTCAGCCATAGCGTGTATTAATAACAAGCCGAAAAGTCGGATGATTTACAAACTAAAACTTGCCAGGCCGAGCAAATTGGTAGCGAAAACTTACTGTTATAAATATCAGAACCCAACACTTATTATTCCCGTTGCGTGTCCGCCAGCATTTCATTGTAAGGGAAAGGACTAAATCATGCACTAGTTATGCCTTCATATTCCCTCGGCGTTATGAACCTTTTCAATACTTTAAGGAGAGTTATGGTACTGTATTTTGTATGTGCTATGGTTCGCTGTTCGGTTGTCAGCGTCTGTAATTTCGGTTAGATACGATGTTAAGAATTGAGAAACTTCCTTTTATGTTAAGTTCTTTTTTTGATAAACTTTTTTTTATTTGAACATAATAAATTTATGTTAGTGAGTGTGTCTGCTTATGTATACATATGCAATGTATTTAGAGGGTCCATATGATGACAAATAGCCAAGCATGATAAAATATATTTAAAATGCTAACATTACTACGACTATAATCGTAAAACAGACTTCACATATGTCTCTATCTAGTCAGCAGACATAATAAACTTGCTTCTACATTTTTGCCATTCTAGAAGAAGTTTTAAAACTGGATAGTTCATAGAATCATCATAAAAGTCTGCATTTTCCGCTCCGTGCATCGAATTACGCGCGGCTTTAGCCTTTATATATATTTAGATAAGTTTCGCGTGGAAGGATTTAGCTTTCTCGTCGATTTTATCTATATTTTTAAATTATTTATTCCAATAATAAAATGCGTGTTTTAATTTAGTTGTGCTTTAAAACAATGACATCGTTACTACCAATTAATTAAGTCTCTTTTTACGAATTAATGTTCAGGTTTAAAAAAATGTTTAACAAATAGTAAAGTATAACGATAATTTTAAAAAAGTAAAATCCCGCTATTTTTAAACTTTATAACGAAAAGAGAATTTTTGCTTTGATAAATTATCGATATCTAAAGGGCACTTCAAATTGCTGTCATCTGTATTGATATTGATTGAAGCACCAGTTGATATTTTATAGCTTTGAAAAATTGAGATTTTTACAATAAGATCGTAAGGGGTGGAGATAAGGATATAGTCCTCTGACCAAGGGTGGATCCAACTTTGGCACCAGGGTCGCCGGTTGACCACAAAATCGTGGTCAAGTCAAGAACTTATAGTTTTATTTTGATACAACTATAAGATGATATAGTTTGATATAACTGATGAACAGTACTTACAAGTAAGAGTGGGTCTTCTATTTTATTAATTACAAAATATATAAACAAAATTAATCAATTAGGGGTTCACCCGGTCCTGGAACCAGCTCCTTACCAAGGAACCTCCAGAACCTAGGAAACTTTTACAAAATTATTCAGATCACAGATAATTGATTTAATAGATGCCGGTCCATACCAATTAAGAAAATATATACTATAATCAGAATACATTAATTATTTGATATTTCTAACATTTACTCTCATTGCAAATTAAATAATAGTCAATTGTGAACTGTATCATGAATATTCAGACCCTCGTCTTTCTCCAGGGAATTCGTTTTTAAACTCAGTGGGTATTTAAACTTCTGTGTATAACATACATATTACAATTAATAAAGTAAATATTGCGGAACTAATGAATAGCATTTCTTCCTTAATACAAAGCTTGTAACACTCACAACTAAAAGCTAATGGGTCTCTATAACAAACAAATCATATTGAAAAATATCAAATATACGACTAGGTACGTTCCATTATCATGAGTTAGATAAAAGAGAGATATTTTCAGATAGATTATTAATGTAGCAAAATTTTTAATAAAATGTTTTTTTTTTGGAGAGAGACGGTTAAATATAAAATGCAGTTTCATCAATAAGTAACAAGACAAAGTATAAATTATAATTTTCGAGTATTTTGAGTGTTATTTAAATGTTTTATGTTTTTATTGATATAATATTTCTTCCTTCCATTTTAATATTATATGTACTCATTGCTAAAAAATATTGAAATCGTGTCACTACATCCCGTACATTAACTATACAAACTCACAAACAACATATAAATTATATTTCATAACTAAAACCATTTAAATGTTTTTATGTAATACATATTATATATTTTATTTAATAAATAAAACACGGCCGCTTTTATATTTCAACAGAAGTAATAATCATGATTTATGTTACAATCATACAACATTAAGAAACAGCCGACAACTAGGCGTTTTGCTTTTATTATTTTAGTATTCCTATTGCGTGCAGGGCACGAAAATAGTTTATAGCAGTGTGTAGCAACTTTAATAGAAAAGTATTATAGTACTTAATTAAGTACTTTATTTATAGACTATTAACATTCATTTAAACCTGTTTATTTGGCGTGTATGTAATTTCTTTTATTGCTATTAATTCTTCGAATTGTAACAGAAGATTAATTTTATTTTTTTTTATATTATAGTTCAGACGAATGTCTATGTCATCGTCTTATTTATAATAGTAAGTTATAATAAAATATAGTTAGTAATATATAATTATGATTATGTGTGAAATTTAAAAATGGTAGAGTAGAGAAAAGCTTCATATCGGTACTTGTTTGTGTTATTTTTATTTAGAAGAAATGTTAATTTTAAGTTACATTATCCATAATATGTAGTCACTAAAGACATAGTTACAAATCAAAGCAACATTACATCGCAGATACAGATCAAAAACGCACTTTCATATTTGTTCCATTTCAAAATACTCGCCATAAATAAAAGTCCGATCGTAATATTTGCTCCGGAATAAAAAAAGTGCAGTATTATTGTCGCTAGCTGGTACCGCAGTTACGGTATATCGATAAATTTCGTTCCGCAGTGGAAAATGTAGCAATCAACGGTAAAGCATTGCGTTATAGTTGACTTGGGCGATCGATCATGTATCAGCGGTGTACGAATTTATTATTCCGCTAAAATTATTTTTTGCTAAAGGAAAATTATGCGTAGAAAAATGTGTTAGGTTTTTTAAAGTTTTTTTTTAAAGCATTTTTAGGAAAATGTTTGTTATTGAATTCTTTTCGTAACTATGAAGTTTTAAGAAGAACTAGAAAAGATAGAATGCGTAGCGTCGTTTGGTAAAACGTTTCAGTTAAATGGTTTTTTAAGGTATCTTATATAAAATAATCTCTTTAAAAGTATAGACGTTTTACTTAGATAAACTAGAATTTTATTATGACGTAATTTTGAATATTCCGATTTAAATAGTTCTATCGTAAAATCATATTTTAACGAACTTTATATTTTTCCTATAATACCTCTTTTTGGGCCCATAATCGCCTGTCATAAGTCTATGGGTACTTTCTGTAAAAACAAAATATAACTGAAGCGGATATAAAAGTCTCTTCTATTTACGCTATTCTATTAAAAGAAGAGGCTCGTTTGTTTATTTTCAGGCTCATGTTAAAAAGGAAAACATTTCTGCGAATTTGGGCTAGACAAGCCAATTATAATTGACTTTTTCGACATGTAAGATACCACTTCTCAGTACTCCGATCGTTGAATGCAGAAACAACTGACGTTTTTAAAGCGAACCTTTCATTCGCAAGGCTTTATTAAAACTGTTCGCTTTAACTTTTTACGAAGAGATTTATTGAAAATTCTTTATCGCACCAATAAAGTACAAAGGCTTTTAGAGTTTGAGTATGAAATAAAAATAATACAAAACAAATAAATAAAACATTGTTATAGAGAATCATTTTTAATGTGTTTAACAAATTTAAATAAAAAGTACAGATATCAAGGATATTAGGATTTATTTTAACTATCTCCCTTCAGCACTACGTAAAATCTACTTTCACTTAGAATTCAAGTAAACCAGTCAATAGTTTCAGACTTAAAAAGGCGAATTGGATAACTAGCAGTTCGTATAGTTCAGACTACTTAGATAAAAGGCAAAATATGAAACATCATACGTGTTTTTACGTAGATTCGCGTGCACTCCAAACTCATGAAATATTCACCAGAGTGGAACAGGAGCGCATATTTGGGAGGTCAAGTTAAGCCATGCAGGCGCAGGGATTTAGATGAAATATTGCTTAGATTTTAAACTTGAATACACTTTATCAAACAATAAATCCCGCTGGCCAACTAAAAATCATATGCGGGAAGGATTTGTAATGGAAATTTGTTACGTCGTTTCGTAGGTAAGTTTATGTTTGGGAAATAAAAGAGTCATTATATTAGCATTCGTTTTGTGTTTATGACTACTATACATTATGACTATTAGTGTATTTTTGAAATTCTATTAGTAATTAAGGTAATTAGCACTCTGAAGATAACCTAGAATTTGTAAAACCAACATATATTCTATAGACTGATTTCACGAGCAATTTATAAACAAGATAATGAAAGTGAATTCAACATTATTATGACAACAATGACATTATCCTCCCACTATCTCTACCGAAATATATCCCCGAAAAACTATATTTCGGCAAGTAAATCAGTGTCCACGCTAAAGAGATAATCCGGGACATTTTTCTACAACTCGTTGTGAGCCTCTTTGTCCAACTAACTAATGGTCACCCGTTAATCACGAGAGGTTTTTCATAAGCTAGATTTTTCACTTCATTCTTTATATGCTTGCTTTTAGTGCGATAATTTCTTATAACGTAGAAATATGCCCTTGAAGATGACATTGTACACATTTTGAACGACGAAGTGTTAATTCAATAATAGTTAAATTATGTACAGTAGAAATAATAAGATAAAACCAGGAAGTCATTTGAAAAATGTCAGTTGTACGCTGATCCTTAAAAAAAATTGTACATTATAAATATTATTTTTTGGATTTTATTTCACAAATAATATAATAACGTGGACTTTGATACCTAAATAAAAGAAAAAGTAACAACAATAATTGTTTTGAAAGTTAGTATTTTTAACTTTTAAAAAAGTACAGACGGTACTGTGAAAGTTTAAATCATTTGCGTAATTATAATTATGATAATCTTACTCGGATGACTCTTAATATTCTTTATCTTTGTTTCATTTCGTTCTTAAATCATACTAACGAGTGAAGCTGCTTGAAAATTATGCTCTGAGAAACTTTTCAAAGTTTCATTACTATGTAGATTGTATCTATATTATATTGTTTAAATTATTTAATTGATTTGTATAAATGGCAAAGTGATTTTTGTAGCATAATTGCATAATAAAGGTATGTGACATATGTCTTTATATGTGTTCTTAAATAGATTTAATACTTGTTCTTATAAGAAAAATATCAAATCTAACAAATCAATTTTTCTTTTAATTATTATTTTTATTTTATTTATAAGTTAATTAATAATTATTTTAAAGTTCAATTTTATTAGGTTTGCTGTGGAAAGCGTCGACCGCCTCTAGCACAGGGTATACGTAGTTGAAATGATCGTCGTGACCTATTTTTTTGTAATTGACTTAATCATGTCCTAAATAAATGATTTTTATTATTTATTTAAGAAAAATATCAAGCATAATGATACATAATAAGCTTAATAAATTATAAGCTTAAAGCCTGATTATTTATCAGGACAAAATAATAGTCAACAAAAGTGGAAACGAACTTTAAGAAAACCACTTTAGGGAAGTTGATCGCGTCCTCGCCAGAAAACATCACTTGCATTTAATTACTGGCGCCCTACTTTGCTTAAAGTACAAAGTTAGGAAGAGCATTACAAGGCTACTTTTGTAGCTATATATCCAATACTTTTTACAAAATATTTTTTAGTCAAAATTACCTCGTCAATCGTGCACCGAATAAGCTCTTGGTACGAATTTTTTCTGTATTTATATGATATTTCGGTTTGTCATATTTCTTTTTTTTATGGTAGAAGGTGTTTCCTTATAGATTAAGCCAATGACAATCGTGTATACTGTATATATCTTTTATTTGTATTCAGAAATGTATTGACTATTCAAAATCATACTAAAATAAATTAAATGTCCATGTTTACAAACATTCTGGATTTGGAATCTTATGGTTTTCAATGTCTTTTTTGGAAATTACAAAATTATCGCCTTTTCATAGAACAAAAATATCAGATTCATAAGTTTCAGAAAACGCTAGTAGTAAACACAAGCTACATTATTAGTATGATGAGATGTGCTTTTTGCCTGTCAAATCATTGCAAGGCTGCCTGAATTAGAGCGATTGAGACGGACATATTACAGAGCATACTTGTCTCTTTCTTTCCCAGCAGCTGTTACGCCACATCACGAGTCGTTCATTACCGACACCAGAGTATTTGCTTCCACTTGTTTATGTTTACACAGTTAATTAATTCAAGTTTAATTAGTAAGTCTCGCAAAATTATTCCCTCTTAAATTATCTGGTGCAAGACAAACGAGGTTTAAGTTCTTATGTCAGTAATTTGCGAGCCGTCGGCAGGTTGGAAATAAAATATGGGAGGGTCTAATGAAAACTGCCTACCTACATTATTAACCTAGGCCCAGCCCTATGGAAGAGGCCGTTTCTTTAGTGTTTAACGAGCTACTAAATTTTAGAAAGTGTGACGTTCTAATACCTTTTCATCGTATTTTATAATACCCCAAGTAGTTTATACGGTCTACCGGATAATTGAGATCTGGGCTTCATTGGTACAGTATGGGCTGTATTAAATTAAATTTCAATTTAGTTGACCTCAAATGTTAATTACAGTATTATGGTCCAGTAAATAATTTATAGGCTACAATGTTGGCAATTAGTGAATTCCATATCTGCTCTCGGCTTATTGCTTGGTAAAACAGAATAGCGAAAGGAATCTTTATACAAAGAGTATATAAATTAATTAAAATAGTAAATTGCGTAATGCAGCAAATTGTAGAGAGTTGGTTGTTGAGCAAAATGCACAAAGCTACGAAAACGACATTGCTACTCTCAATCTTTGTAATTAAAATACTTTTACATACACTTGAGACTGTACCTAAATAAGACGCATATATTATGTCAGAGGATGTTAAATGGAAACTATTTTTTCTCTAACATATACTATATTAGATATAGCGTGTATGAAAAAGGATGGGTTCTAAAAACATGAGAAAAATAGTACTGGAAAGAAAATCTGTTATTAAATTATTACTAGTCGAAAGTACACTCTCATAAAGGGAGAAATATGAATAGATATTTTTTCCTTGTTTTATTTGGGTTTCCTAGTTCCAATTTCCATTGCTAGTTTGAATGGTTGCCATTTTTCTCACATAACAAATAAACTCATGGCAAATTAGTGCCAGTCTTTGCGATACTCTGAACGGGTATTATTGATTTCATAATTGATTTTATATTGTCACAAAACCCTACTAATCATTGTTAATAATTACATAAAATATTTCTAATTCACCAGTAATAACTCCGCCATTTTCATACGAGGACAAAATAAATAAAATTTACGTGTAGATAAATTAATATCAATTTGTGTTCAGATCACGAGAGATCCCAGTGGGATATGGGTGGGTTGTAGATAATCAGAGTCGTCCGAAGGGTTGGCGGGAATTGAGTTCCTTAGGCTGGTTTTATCGTGTTTTTTGTTCTTGCACGGAAAGTAAGGAGTGTCAAACTTTGCAATATAGCTGTAAATTCTAGACTAAGCTATAAAAGAATTGACACACAATTATATAATTCTTGACATCGGCCATTAAGAGGATTGAAGAGTCTGAGAGCTCATATTGATTTGAATAAAGGTCACATTACAAATTGTGTGAAAAAGATATTGACTTAATAAATTCATCTACTATCACTTTTCTAGTGAGACATGACTTTTTATTTTACAAAGTTTATATGAAAGTCCACGCGGACGGAGTCGCGGGCAACAGCTAGTATCTAATAAATAATAAAGGGTGATCCAAGGTGAAGTAATCGCAATAAGCTAGTTATAATGTTCAATTATTCAAATTTTTGGAATATAAATATCCTAGTTTCGTGTTACGTGACAATGTCCTGAAAATATTTATTTATTTATTCAATAAATTTATTCAATTCAATTAACATAAAACGTTTTGAAATCATAATATGAACGCGACCTTAGTTCGACATCTCACTTCGCCGCTTCGTGTTTTGTTTACGCGAAAATAACGGCTTTTGAGGTTGATATGATAAACCTTTTTATTTTTACAAAAGTTACGAACGCAACGCGAGCTTTGCTCGGATTTATTATTATGAATCTGTGTCGCGTCAATGTCTTTTTGTCAGGCGAACTTAATGTGATGTAACTTACAAATTAATTTCATAATTAGTGTTAATAAATAGTGTTTGAATTGTTATTCTAGTTGTATATTTTAATAATAAGAAACTATGAACAAAACTTGATCAAAAACGTAAGAAAAATGAAAAGAAAAAAAAGTGCCTAAAATCAATAGTATAATCTATATCTATTATCTAACTTATATCATCTAGGCGAATTGCATCGCATCTTCATTTTAGCCCCTATAAGGAAACATTGAACCAAGTACGTTTAGATATCGCGTTATTAATAGGCTTTATCACATGAACGCGTTTGCGATGCGGGTTCCGGAGACATCAAACCTATAAATGATAGGTTTGATGCCTGATTATAGCGTTTTCAGAAAGAATTTATAAAAAAATAGAACCGAAGGGTTCTCCCACTCATCCGAAAAAATGCAATGAGATATCATGTGATACCACGAGTGTGGTTCTTCTCTGTAAGAACTGCCTTCTGAACCGGTGGTAAACAATCGTATTGTAATAACATGACAGGATTCAAACGTTTTACGTGTAAATGTATATTATTGTCTAGTTTAATAAAGACATATTTGACTTTGAGGATTAGAACCGTCGTACTGGCATTGTTCCACCATCTGCAAAATATAATACTTACTTACCATAAAAGGATTAATTAAGGTAATTGAAATAAAGACAATTTATTACCTGACTAATTTCCAGAGCAATATTTTAATATTTCAATATTTGAATATAAGTTTACGATCCAGACTAACGTTACGACCTAGCGTTAAATTCAACGAGGTGGAACTATTACTAAAAAGGTTTGTTAATATGGCAAATGAAACCTTTGTGGTAAACTAATAATGACGCCTGGTTTCATACACATTTTTATTAATTTTATTTTATATACGAATTTTGACTGGTGAATGTTCATAATACCATAAAATCATGGCTTGCAACAAAATTAAAAAGGCATAAATTCTTTTTTTATCTTTCTTCTCTTCTTTGTATAAAACAAAGTCTACGAGATTATGGTTGAATGAAAGATATTCGTTGTTTAGATTGAATCTTTACGAAAAATAATATATGTTTTACTATTGTATTATTTCTTTCTGTACATGTAAATCCTTACACGGCACAACTTTGGTTGAACTAACGAAATATGTTGGATTTCAAGTTGATAGGAACTGTATCAGAAACGTGTACCTATTAGCTAGATTTATAGCTTAACTTGGAACATATAAATCGAACTATTGACATTGATGGACTGAATGACAATGATATATCTATTTGTTTACGTAATGTTCCTAATATATTCGTTACAGTAGCCATGATAAAGAATAATTAAATTAACATTACCCATTTATTTGTTACGTACCTACCACTGATAAGAATTCTATTCCTAAATAATTATAAAGACAGTTAATTTAACTTAAAAATAATATTTTCTAAGTGACTAAGAGATTTTTCTTCCTTAAAATGATAAGTAGAAATATGCCTCTCGGCCGCAATTAACCGTTTTCGAAGTTTTCGATATCTTATAGAAAACTTTTTTCAAGGAAATGCATTTCGTCCTATTTTTAGTTAGGTTATTCGCTAAAGGTGTTAAGGTTCTTTGAGTCATTTTTCTATCATATTTTCCTGACATTTTCATTCGTTTTAAAAGGTCAGCAACACATTTGTCAGGCATATCTTTGAAAATATGCGCGGCACAGACAGTGGAGTAGGTACCATAAGACGATACTCCCACTAAATTGGCTATAGCATAAAATGAATCTTCCTAAATAGCCGTATGATAAACGAAGCTCCTCGGAATGCGACCAAACTATAAAAAGAGGTCGTAAAGCATATTATTTTTGCGAGCTAGTAAGTAACCCAAAGGGTAATTTATTTAGGGCCATATTTTAACAAGTCGTGATGCCTTTTTTGATAGCGGCAACGCTGTGAAATAAATCAGAGCCAATGGCCTTCCTATCGGAATTCTTGTCTTCCTTTATAATTTTTCCTAATTTAATTTTTATTTAAGTGGCAACATTTGGAATTTAGCTGCTCTTTGGTACGATGTGGCGGATGGAATGGGGTATATTTTTAAAACTATAATTGTACTGCACTAACTTGATATAACATGTTGAGCTTTAGGAACTATTGTTATCTTTAAAGTGTCTTTTACTTGTGAGGATGCGAGTGCTAATGGGCGGCGATCACTTACCATTTGGGGATACTTAGACTTAGACATAAACATAAAACTTAGCATTTGGGGCTGAAGTGCTGGACTCAAAATTTCCAAGTTGTAAGTCGAAAAACTTCGACTGTTAATTTTTCTTATGGATAATGAATTATACCAAAAATATAATGCAATTATAATTAAAAATTATATCAATTACATGCGAAATGAATTGAAACTGCGTTGAAGCGTGATACATTTACAGGATTTAGTCGAACAAAACATATAATAGTACTTAGTAACAAGTTGTTAACAGAATTTACCACACAGCGAAGTTTGGCATTAAATCCGAAATATGTATAACAGAAATGTGCAACTACGTGTATCATCATACACGTGAATTTTAATGGGAATTAATTGAATTCATATACGTAACACTTAGCAGAATAATGTCCTTCCTTCACGCCGTAGGTAAGCAATCAATCGACCTGATTTTTAGCATACAGTTAGTTGGAAAGATGGAGAGTAACATAGGCTACTTTTTAACTCGAAAAAGGGTTAAAAGGGGAGAAGGGGGGTCAAAGTTTATACGAAAATCCATGCGAACGTAGTCGCGGGCAACAGCTAGTAATTTAATAAAGAAGAATTGCTTTTTTTGACATTTTTACGGTAGCAATATTACTAAATTACCTGAATACATATTTTAAGGGCACAATATTATATATATTATATTCCTATTTATTAAAAATAGGTAAGCTAAAACGTCAAACAATGGAAAATTTAAACATTTCAATAGCATTATTCTAAGCCAAATATGTCCATTGAAATGGACTTAAGGCTCCACAGAATGCAACTAACATATTCTTCATAGTGAGTACATACTCGGTTATATTCAAACCTCTTTCTAAGATGAATGTGACCTAAAAAGTCGGAATTTCTCATAAGGCTTGCTTCCTTTTCGGTTTTTCTTTGGCGAGGTAAGAGGTAGATCATTTGTTGTGATAAATGTTCGTCTATTACGTGTAGTGTTATTATTTCATAACAAACGGTACTAGGATTTATTGGCCATTTAATTTATAAATTCTTTTCTGGAATTTTAAGGGCTATAATGTTATGTCGAATAGATCTTTAAATAGGAGTAGCTATTTAATTTAAAAGGCTAGGAATTTCTTGTCCTTTCGTAGCTGGTCTTTAAAAAGTAGTTCAAGGGTCTTTTGAATAATAGTGAAAATACTAAATTTTTAATATTTTGTAATTCGTTACGGTAAGCTTTTATTAAAGCTTTTTAATTTAAAATCTACAAAACTTTGCTAGTCTATTCAATATAAAGGTACGCAAACCTAATCGATGTCAATACTTTTAATACTTTTTTTTACTGAAATAGGGGATCCATTGATAGAAGTCGCTATACAACCTAAGTACATTGGCGTATATGCTTAGCGAACTATCTCTACGTCCTATTTCCTTTCCACGATAGTCTCGTTGGACATTTCAGTTGAAAACGGGCGCAACCAACGCATTATTCACTAAACGGCCCTCTAAATTCGTGATCCTCAGTGGATGTAACAAATGATCGTTCACGAATACCGACCAATGTAAATGCCTGGTGGTCCTGAGCTAGGCCCCGAATGTTATACGTCACATTCACCACACAAACATTTCACGCGTCTCCAACGTGATAGTTTGCGGTTAAATATTCTGTAGGCTATCGAAGCGTATGGGTTTATTCACTTAGGTAATAACCGGTATTAAAGTGAAAAAGTTATCACGAATTTATAACGTGGTGTAGTCGAGATGACGTGCTGCAAAGCATTGTTCGTTATTGACACTGACGAACTTAGAGAACGGCTTGTACTGTTTTTTGGGGTTGGGAACAAATTGAATCATGGAAGCGTCTTTATGAGTCCCTATCTTAACGCGTATCTTTATTAACTCGAAATTTATTTCAATGATAAGCACAAATAAGTCTTTCAATACGATCATAAAAGTTGTATTGCATATTTTGAATTACAGCTAAAGCTATATACTATTAAAAACTAGCAAAGTAATTTCTAAACTTGCAACTTTGGTCGGGCGGATTATTTCAAATGGATGTGTTTTTTTTTTATACATAAATTAATACAATGAAGTCCTATATCTATTAATTATAACTGGAATCCATTCCACTTATACATGAATGGAGCTGTTTCATATTAAATTAACAGAAATATGAAGTTGAGTTAATTCTAGAAGAAATAAAAAAATATATAAATTATCATACTTAGACATCTCATTGTCTACATTCAAGGAACATCATCCTTATCGTCTATGAGGATCACGTATAGATTGCTTGTACAGTGATATGTTAATACAGACGTTATAAGGCTCAGTACATCTCACGTTCATTGTGTGCCAAATCTCAATCAAATGAGTTGATGGTTGCGGTTGTAATGGAAGACAAAGCTTGGAGAATTAGGCTCGCTGGATGTGACTGAAATCTGATCTTTGAATTAACAAAACTAATTAATATTGAATATTTTGCATACCTTAAAAGGTATATTCGTATTCTTTTTACGAAAACGAAGTAACTAAGTTCTAATTTAACAACTCATGATTGAAGACTTATACTAATCATCCTCGTTGTCCTCCCTTCTATCTAACAATTTAACAAAAATAAAGCCTTTTAATGTTATATTGTCACAAGAATATTATATAAACAATAGTTTATTTTCAATGACTTAATTGTTCTTTTTAATTATTTTTTTTTTTTTTTTTTTTTTATATATATATATATATTATTATATATAATTACAAACCCATACATCTTTACAAATAACGCAACATCAAAATTTACTCGTAAACTATTGAAACATTAAACGTATCAATTCTCCATTTCAAGTAATTCAATAGTACTAGACGCGGCCGTATTACCTCCGTGTTCCACAATATCTCGCTATGTGATCACTAACCGCTCATTTCCTCAGAGAATGTACGTTATCACCCCCCAGGGAAGGGCATAGACGTTCGGGTGACTATCGACTGATAGAACTCGTAAACATTTATCTAATACAGTAAATAGTGTGCACGTTAACTAGACATTACTGAGAGAAAAAACTACAAAGGAAAAAGTGTAATAGAGTGAATACGTATTTGAACTTCTCTATATATTTTTCCTTAGTATGGAAATGTATACAGCTATAATTATAAATCATTCGATCGATATAATTGTTGTTATTGACTCTGTTTCATTTTACATAGAAGCAGAGAATAAAGCTTGCATGAGATTTCCTTGAAATATATCTAGTTATAATTAAAAAAATAATAACAAAATGAAATTGAAATTAAGCAATATTGTAGAATAGATAACAAAACACAGAACAGTCTTAATAACACTAGCGTCCTAGGACAGTGCAGACGAAATTAATCTAAATAAAACTGGTTTGCTTCATTTCAAAACATTTCATTTTATGTGCCCTTTAAGTAAGTCATTAAAGTGAGCTCAATCTCCGTAATAGCTTCTATTACGATTTATAGCTGAAAATTTGCAATTAAAAGAGGGTTCATTAATCTATCAACTGAGTTCAAAATTACTCTCTATATGTCTTTTCGTAACTGACAATAACACAAGTTGTCTTCAAGGGTCAGTTTGTTCCAAGTTTACAAGTGAATTGTCAACAGTTAAGTTTTCATAGACGTAACTTAGAATTTTAGAGTCGTACGACGACTGAATTTTTCTTTTATGGAGTTTTTTTATGTTAAACAATTAATTACGATTTTGTATTGCAAAGTTCTTTTTCAGTCATCGCTATGCTTACATCGATCTGGATATTCTCGGGACTCATTGCTAATATACCTACTTCAAATACTATATCTAGTTACATATGAAAGTATATTTTAGTTCTATAGCATAGTGAGTTCTATGGCATAAAATATAGTAATTAGTACTAATTTCCAGTTGACTATTCAATAAGCATTATATACAATCTTCATAACATATAATACTATCTTAAAATAAAAATAAAAACCAGTACATTAAATTTATTAACCATAATAAACAGTAACAGTATCAGCATCTAGCTTAAACAATATAATATACAATTAAAGTAGTGTTATAATTTGAAATAAGTAGCCATAAATAACCGAACCTCTCCAGTAAACAATGTAAAAGTATATTTACAAAAGCAATAAATTTCTAGGCTCAAGAAAACGCCCAGGAAGCCATGCATTCTAAAGATCCCTTATCAAATTGCCTTCTTTATTTTTACGAACAATTAAATCAAAAGCCCCTACTTAAAAGTAAACATATTTTCTTCCAGAACGTTCTTAAATAATCGTCTTTATTTCACAATAATGGAATTTGCTTTTTGGTTTTTAATGTATATTATTAATAATTAAACTTAGGCCATTGGAATACCAAAAAGGTTTTGGCTCTATAACGTTCACCAAGAAATTATTCATACACCTGTAGTTCTGGAAAATGTCTGTCATATATATAAATATAAACTTTTGTCTTACAAGACTTGTAACATTCAATAAATACTATACAAGCCTATTGAGAGTTGAACTTTAACGTTACAAAAAATATACAGCAGTAGGTACCTATTTGAAAGTTATTAAACCGATTTTCCGTATTTGCAACTGTATTATACCAGCGTAGTTGAAATTAAATTCACTTTTTAGTTCAAAATTTGAAATACTCGTTTCCCCACACAAACCACTATAATTATTCAGTGACACATTAAACTATTCAGCTTTATGCGGAAAAGGCACGCACACATCAGTGAGCAGCAAAGCTACACTTGCAAACAAAAGAGCATGATGTTGCTGTTTTGAAGATAGTTAATAATATATTTTATAAGGAAAATTTTGCCGCTAAAATTATTGTTGTGAAATTTGTAAACATGTATGCTTTTAAAAATTTAAAGACTTGCTGCTCTCTACAAATATCCAGTTATATACAAATATTACAATTATTATAGCGTTTATATAGAAAAAGGGGTTGAACTTTATAGAGGTAAAAGAAATTACATTACATTTATTGTAATTATAATAGGATCAGTAAAGGATTTTTGACATCAAAATTTGACCTAAACTTTAAATTAAACACAGATCTATATTTTTACAAGGTATTTAGGAATTAAATGTTTATCTTATGTATATGTTATTAACCATTAATATTTTATTAGAGGATACTAACAGCTCGTAATTAGGTTTTTTTAAGAAATGTTTTAATCTATATTTTTATCATAACTAAAAGATTTATTTTCTTCTTATAGTAATATTTGTCTAGCGCTTGTATCTTTCTTGGCAAGCATATTTATCCGTTAATAGTGTCATTTATTTTATAACAAGTAAAGGTTCCATACATCCCTGTTGTAAGTCTTGTAGTCACGCTAACCTTTCTTCCACAGTGCTGAGGAATTTTCTATATAAACTAGGAAAATAATTTAAACCTATAATAAAGTATGCGACAATACTAACATAGAAAAAAAATTATTTTAGTAAAATAATATCGAAGAGTCATAAGATGAAGTAACGATAACAAAGTAAAATTACGCTGATTTTCGACTGATGATAATGTATCGAAGTTAGTATTTGAACGTGAATGGCACAACAAAAGAAGAATTGATCATAGAGGAACAATGTA
>JADANM010003811.1:7072801-7085533 GCA_026213755.1 Eurema hecabe | reverse complement strand
TACGGGGACCGTTACCGTTAGTTTTATTTAATTTGAATATAAAATATTCCACAAACGAATGAAAAACGGTAAAAACGGAAAGCGCCTGACAACGTCAACGTATTTAATTCACTCTATTGCGTATTCTTTTTTAATTAAAGATATAAATATTTCGTCGTCCAATTTTTCACGGCACATTTTACGATGTTTCGAAATAAAATGTCACTATGGCACGCTACAAACGGAATTCGTTGTACTACAAGTCACTTCTTTTATATAAAACTTTGTAATGTTTGCTTAAAAATACCTATTTATTAACTTTATCTCATTTAAAATATGAAAAACTATTTTAATATAAAACAAATGCGTATACAAAAAATAACCATGCGTAAGACGATAAAATGTGTAATAAAGAATATTTCTAAGATATCGTTACAAATTAAATTTAGTCGAGGAAAATGAAATCCCCAAGTTTTTGACCCTACATAAAATTCTCTTAAATATTATTAACACGTTCCCGCTGCAAAGCGTTAACAGCAACCAAATTTAATCTTCTTATTGAGTCCCCTGAAGAATTAATTAAATCAATAACTTTTCAATCTCGCCTAAATTCGTTTCATTTCAATATTTAAATATTAAATAACTCGGAGCACTCAGCTTGAATTGAATGCAATTAGTTGTACCAATTAACAGATTGGTTTATATTATTTCTGTTTGGTACGGTGTAGATACGGATATCCGAAATTTGTGAACTAAATTGTAACGCTGGTCCATGATTTTGCAACTTTACTTTTGTATAAATAAACTATTAGAAACTATATTCTAACTGGACAAATCTAAAAGCAACTAGGTATTGAAATAGAATCAGTAAGTTTGGAAAATAATTTCTATATTTTTGACGTCTACTTGTTTGTATCCATTAAAAATAGAATCTCGTTAATCTATAGTTAAATTGAATCACCATCTTCTATTGAATCTTAACTATAGCAAACTTAAAATATTTTATAGTAGTTATATTTTATGTTACCTAAACAAATTTATTTTCCTGTGTCACGATGCGTCCTGTGTTGTCGTTAAATTTAGCTATTCACTTAAGTACAGGAAATAAAATACATCGCATAGAATTCTTTACTTTAATTCTTTCGTATCATTGACATGCCGGATTCCTACCTTTGGGCAACAAATCTATTTGATGGTGTAATCAGAAATAATGGTCGTCGGACAAATTGCAGCAATTGGAAGGGATTGAATTAATTTCACTGAGATTTTTAATGTTATTGATGTGAAGCTATTCTGAACGCTCTCAAAGGTTTCATTTAGATGTAAGATTGGGTTGAAACATTGTACGTTGTTAGATATTTTAATGAAATATCTTCTTTGTTCTTTGACTTACAAAGATCTTTTCATATCATAAAGGTTTATGAAGTGTTTATATTATAGAGATAGAATTAATACTATTGCATTCTAGTCGACTATTAAAGACTAAACAGAATCTAAAAAGCAATAAAACCAAAGATGTAAAAGGGTGTTTTCCCGAGTGCTAAAATAGATATTTTTGCTTTAATTAATACGTAAAAATTTATATCACGGAAAGTCTTAACCAAAAGAAATAAGGAATGCCCATTTTATTTTTCTTTAAAGCCGCAAGCTGTAAACCACATTTATCTTGTCGTTTTTCATTACCTTTATTTTGTCGGTACGGCCTACCGGTGCGCTTATATAAATCATATAGATTTAGCGCCTGAAGCCACTGGAACTTGAAAGCTTTTAACTTATTTATAAGAGATGGGTAACGAGGTTCTATATTTAAACTTTTTGAACACACATTTTAGACCTTTTGTTATATGGCAATTATTAGCAAAGTAAGTATTTAATTTATACATCAAATAATGACTTGGATAATATATGTACTTACAGTCAACAAAGAAATGTATATAAATACTCGTATATAAAATTAAAAATATCGTAACATCAAATTGGTTTTTTTTAGAGATACAATGATTCGTAATTTTTGACGTGTATCCTTTTGTAGTAGACTAAAAACATTTCTTTCATATGAATTTAGTGAAGAAGACGCTCTAAAGCATCTGCTTTGACAATTTGTCTTTTTAGACCCTTTCCTAAATTCGTTATGAATCAGTAAGCATACCTTTTTGTTCCCTTTATTCTTATTAAATTAGTCGTGAACCTGAATGCCCAAACAATCAACTTCTTTGCGCAAGTTGTCGACCTTCTTAGAATTATGTGTTCCTGGTAATTGAAGGAAATGTGATGACTAGACAACATTACGTTAGCATTCATTGTTGTTAATGAGGTTAGACGTATATTGTTGACGTAGAATTGTTTTTGTACGTTTTTCTTTACTTGAATGTGTTTTTCACTTTATTACATGGCTAATAAAATAAACGATGTACATTGAATTACGTGAATGTTACTTAATTATTAATAGTTCTCTCTTGGTAGTTATTTTTATCGTTATTCCAATAACCGTCAGTCTGTGATACCAGAAGATATATACCTATATATTTTTATGTCAAAAGCTAGAAATGTACTACAAGCTGCAATGTGCTCTTAAATTATATACCATATAATCTATTCTCTTTAAATGCTTTGATGAAAATAGTTTATACGACATAAACAGCAACCCTTTCTGATCCCACTCAAATTGTTTTACAGTCATTTATCAATGTTAAATTCCTTTTAGTCGAAAGTTGAAGTCTAGTTGGAAAATACCCTGACCTCGCAATTAAGTGAATTCAAAGTTGAACGGATGAATAAATCAAGTCGATCCGCAGAATGCATTGTTTTTAAAATTAAATTGGATAATTTTAAGTTGATTATGTATTTGGCACAATAACTCTCAGAGTATTGTTGCTTAACGCTCGTAAGGGCAATTGTTTTTATTGCGTATTTTTTTTATAAAATACAATATATCACTTGTGCGTGTATAAAACTTTCAAAATTTTCCGAGCTTAATAAATTTCTAATACCTACCGACCAGGAGCAATGTCCTGAGACAAAGAATGTTACTTTAAAGCTTAAATATTGACTAAACAATGTTCAAATTTATTGAACGTAAACAGTGCCCATAATATCGTAAATAAATATTATTGGAGTAAATGTCTTTGATGTAACTGCAAAAGAAACAGAAGAATGAAAATTTCGAAAACAAAATGTAGTCGACCTCTCGTTAGAGTAACAATTTATTCTTTTATGTTTCAATCAAAATTTCAGGCCTTGGGTTTCGAATTGATTTTCCGTCAATAGTCTATGGAACGATGTATAGAATCCTCTAGATAGGAATTGTTCTGTAGAAGGCGACCCGACAGAAATATCTAGGTTTCATTTTATTTGGCAAGTCGTGTTCAGTCGTCGCCTAGTCCGTAAAGCTGTATTTTCGTAGCAAATTGCCATGAATTCGGTAATGGTGGAATTAAGTGGCACAATTTATTGTCGCATTTACGTCCGATGTATTTTGCCTTTATGCTATGTAAGTACAGAGATGTTAACGCTTTATTCATATGGTTTTGGCAAGCTCTTTGCTTTTTGCACTCATCTTTTAAAATACCAAAAGGTGAAATTTTCAGTGAAAAACATATTATTTTTTGTAATTTTCTTCGTGATATAATAAAATTCAACCAATTACATCGAAAACAGACCGTCTT
Organism: Eurema hecabe; assembly: GCA_026213755.1. NCBI lineage: Eukaryota > Metazoa > Arthropoda > Insecta > Lepidoptera > Pieridae > Terias > Terias hecabe. Next base: position 7,081,889 of record JADANM010003811.1, on the reverse strand, counting down.
ATTAGTGTTATTCTTAATAAGATTAATAATACAAGAATAGGACACCGTTAGATCAATAATTAATTAATTATATATTTACTAGGAAATAAGAATAAGATTTTTTAACTAAGTTCAAGTACAAAATTTTCCATCGTAAGGAAAATATTTAATAAAAAAAGACTACTTAATTTTAAACGGAACGAGATAGTAAAATAGATTAGAATGTTCCAATGAAAAGAAAATGGAATTGGGATAATCTATAAGGGAGAAATAAAATTACCATAATCTCCAATGTAGCTGTCGTTTATAAGGATTTAATTTCAAATCCGTATTGTTTGTCATTCAAAAACTTTCAACTTTAATTTAAATGCCGTTTTAACCAATAGGTTCATAATATATTATTGAATTATTCTAAGGAAACCAAAGGCAGACCTCTAGTATGAAATAAAAATACATGTTTAGAATTATTGATATTTATTAACATCATATTATTATGTACAGTGGACATTGCGATTTTATCACAACATATAACTATTTCATTATTTTAAATAAATATTTTTTACATTAACATTTCTAACAAATCAACTTTTCGGTCACAGTATATTTTTGCAAAAAAGGCATCTTCTTTTATAAGCATTAATTACAGTGAAATCTCTCCTTAAAATATCTTCTAACGAGATTATAAAACAGAGCATAAATATTGTTGTTAAATGAAAAAGTTTGTAAAGAAACGCTTACTTTTGAGTGAAAAGAAAAATTATTTTTCAAAGGCTATTTAGTGACGTCCCTTAATTGGGCCGTGATTTATCGGTTTCCGTTCATCGCGCCTCGTTACGACCTTAGATACAGTCAGCAATCAAGTATGATTAAAAATTGTTTTGAATTTATATTGGTTTTTGTCAAGCTGTTTAGATACTATTTATTTATACTATATTTCTAAAGACTTAAAGAATAGGTTGCTTTATCCAAAGAGTGAAATTTACAGAAAAAATTGTACTTTCGCTGCTGGCTGTACCACACTTTACCTAATACTTTTTTATAATTTATATACAAGAATTACTTTTAATATTTTATTCAATACAAAGAACTTAAAATTCTTAATAACGTTCTTTACAATACTTGCCTAAATTAATGTAAAGAGAGTTAGTGTCTCTGTTTTAGTAAAAGCTATCAATTTATGCTTAACTCACTAGCGTTTGGACTAAGTTCCGAATTTCGGTTTACATTTCACATTTGCATTAAACTAAATCGATTTTGAATTAAGATTATCTAAGCGTTATGTTGAAACATGACATTAATTATATTGTACTAAAATTTGTTAATTGAAAAACATTTATTAGACATAATTGTCACCACATTGAAATCAAATTCTATTAATCCTGTTGTAGTATTTTATAATCACTTCATTTTTAGGAAAACCTTAATAATATAATAAGGTTCGATTTCATCTCAAATTTATAATAAACTAGCTGTGTCCCGTGGTTTCACCCGCGTAATTCCCGTTCCCGGGACAATAACGGGATATAAGCTATCCTATCTTTTAAGTTGACACGAGATTTAAATATATTTATATAAAACACAAAAGCTCATGTGATCTCAGATAATAATAAATATGTCTATTACATATTTTTTGTTAAAAAACAGTTACTGAATTGGTGAAATAAACAAAAAATACTATTTTACAATTCCCTACAAAAGGTTCTTACCTCCCTCACTCTACCACCCTCTAGTCGACGCCCTTGGGCAGTTATATGTCAAATGAGCAAAGCAAACAAAACAAGATAACCTTTTGAACTCACTACAATTATTATTATATCTTAAACAGATACTTGTTAAACCAGAAAAAACGATATCTTTTACCATCTGTTCTCAAAATTGTAAATCTGTTTGAAATAAACTTAATAATTGAAATCAAATTGGAACTTAAATTCGTTTTACACAAAGCTAAATTTATGTGAATTCAAATTTTTCAATGGCGAGTGAATTGCAACGCTTTTTATTGAACTGATGAATATGATTTGTTTACGATAAAACAAGATTTGAATGTTATTTATGAGTTTTATATTTAATTAAAAAAAATAACGTAACGTTAATTAACTTTTTGGTCCTTATTCCTAACGTTCTAATGTTTATAGATTCTTTATAGTTTGATATTTTACTATTATTATTTCTGATAAAACATATTTTAAAGGATATAATTTACTTTTAGAAACTATTTATACAGTATATAATTTTGTTTCTCAATTTTATATTAAATAAAAATTGACCCTTGTAAATAATATTTTATTATATATCATATATTTATTATGTATATTCCCAGACAATATCATTAACTATTCTACGTATAAATAATCCAAAATAAATTATTGGAACATACAAAGAATTATTATCAGATATAATATATTTTTTATAATTAAAGAACATCTGTTTTTTGTGTTTTACAATAATTCTGTATTCTATAATTAATTGCAAATATTATTATATATTTAATCGTTTCTGTATATTCTTTCACACATTACATTTTAGTCTTTTAATACGTAGAAGACATATTAAAGTTGTTATAAAACAATCATAACACCAAGCCATTCTCACTTCATACAAAGAACATGTAGGTATTGAAACATTCTTCACGTAAGTTGAAAATTTAAGTAGGGTATTGTCACGTACAATGTTATAAATAAACATGTGATGGCCGCTGTTAATTCTAAAGATGATGTAGCACAGCCCTGTTGCATTGCTGCAGGGTGCTCTCCTATAACAAAACAAAAATAGTTACTATATAGAGTAGAAGTCTCTACATAGGACCCATATTTTGTGACACACTGTATAGAAGTCTATACAGAATATGGGTCCGACCCCGAAAATCTATGTCTAAAAATAACAATGCCATAATTTTTTAAAGATTATGTTTCTAGTGAAAAATTTACACAAATGCAAGAAAATTCACTAATGCTGGGAGTTCATAGATCCTATGGACCCTATAGCTAGCAGAGCACGAGAACTCGATAGGGTTTTGCTATGTAAGTTGCAATTTTACTTAGTTATTTTTTTTAACTTATTATGTTATTTTTTGAAAACAATAGCAAAATAAGGATCTACTTCCGGTATGTAATAAGAGGTTTTCGGATCGGGCACTTAGGCATATTGCTTTAACGTTTCTTACAATCGTTATAATATGTGTTTGATGTTATAGCAGCGGTTCTAAGCAAGAAGAGTTGATGATAAGCTACTACTCTCATTCATAGACAATCGATCAGCAATAGATGTATTACGTTTCGCAAATGCGATGCTGGTTTTATAGACATATGATATGTCTACACTCTACACAATGGTACAACATTCTTGTTCTGCTATAAGTTTCAATATGTTAGGTACAATGAACAAGATGTACTACTTCAAGAGGCTTATCACACAGGCTTATATTACACAGCGCTAACTAGTCGCACGCTAAATAGAGCAAATAGTTAATGTATTAACTATAGTGTAGTGTAGTTATAACAAAAACCTAATTTTTGAAAATATATACATACAAGAAATCAGAAAAATACAAACTAATTTCAAAAATTTCACTGTGAGGTTCGAACCCAGCAGAAGCAGTTGTGTTACCACTGCACTAATTAGTAGTCAATTTGATTATAAAAAACTCACCAGATAGAACATGCACTCGTATAGAAGCAGGAGGCGCGTTGTTGGGGCCACACGTATAGAGGCCCGCGTCTGAGGCTCTCGCCCGCTGTACTAACAAACGACTAGTACTCTTTAAGCCTTTTTCCGTTACTAGCGATATTCCTCCGCGAGCTGAGTCGAAATTTATTATCTGGAGAAAATTCTTCATGTTAAATATTTATCTCATATTCCTACCTACATGTTAAACTAAGTTCAACAATGTATACTAAGTAATGAAAGATATATGAGTAATGAATATGGAATTTTAATTAAGACCAAAGTTATTCAATACACGCCATAATTCTTTCCTATATTCCCGACTTAAAAATGTAATCTTTTTCAAAACTTAATATGTTTTAATTATATACTATACGCGATAATTATATAATAATACACACGAATTATCGCGTATTATTCCCTAATATGATATATACACATTGGCTAATAATTTTAAAGGACTCCAACGAAAATCCCTTAGCCAACAGAAAATCCTTTTTTACCTAATATTCAGCAACATTCTACATCACAGCCCCGACCGCAGCCCGCACAGTTCCAAACCGAGAGAACTTTACAATTCCCAACAATTCACTCCAATTTGTAACTTTCGCTAACTTTGTACAGTACATAATGTAAAAACGGAGTAAAACATTACTTTGTCATATTGCGAGTGCGTTGTCAAAGACATACTGCTGTTGGTTTGTTCTTAGGAGGATATATATAAAAACCAAATAATGATGACCCACCCAGTTCCAGTATAAAATATTAATAAACTTGTTTCACATATGAAGGAAGGTTTAAATACACGCTGATTAATAAATTGCATGAAAACACTGTTAAAACTTAAAATATTTAATAATCTTTTAAGTAAGTGTTATTCATTTGTTCACTTTTCTGTTCGGTATTTATTTAAACGTGGTAAACGTGATAGATATTATTGGGACATAGGCATCTGTTGATAGGACTCCTAGATTAACACGAAGGATATTTTCATCAAGGTATTGACACGGGTGCTATAACTACGCAGGAGAAACCGCAAGGCACGGTTAGTATATAATCGCTAATATATAATAGTAAGTAAATACCTCTACTAAGTTATCTGTAATTATTTCTTTATTGTTTTAAATTATAAAAAATATTAATTATAATAAACCGCTAATGTGGTGTGATAATGCTTCGATAACTAACAATTTACCGAACTAATTGAAACGTTAATGCGCCAACAATGTGCTTCACGCTAAATTGAGATAACTAATTAGTTATCATAACATTATCTATACATTGAACCAGTAAATATAATTTACTGGAAGACCTCTGAAAGAATCTGAGATTAAAGTTAAGAAAAATTAATTTTCTTCCCAATATATAATTTGGATATAAATACTATATAGTATACCTATAATTTCGTCATTTGGGGGCTTTAAATGTAATATTTCACTCGTTTTTGGAAATTTACTTCTATCGTAAACTAGAGATTATAATAAAAGCTTGAGCATTTAATTTTATTAAGTACATAAACTACGATTATTTTAAAGATTTTGAGCAAAAACGACTTTCTACTTTTCAAGAATTACATATTAAAAAAAACAGGATTCTTAATAATATTACTATTTTGTTAAAAAAATATAACAAGTATTTAGCTTGACGGATATGTTAATATATAGAGAAGATTATTGTCACACAGTAACAAAGTAAAATTCCAAAGTTCTCGGATAGTCGCATATTGGCCTGAAGGCAACGCTATATTTTATCCCAGACAAATAAGTTGTTCGCGATAGAATCGCTGTATCTGGAATAATTTACATACAAAAGTAATATTATTATATCATTCTAGTATTTATTTTTTATGCCTCAGCTGGATGCTCTTTTACCGCTAGACTAGATTGGCTTATATTAAAATACTAGCTGACCCGGCGAACTTCGTATCGCCCTATAATAATGAAACATCAAAAAGTGAAATGCTAATCTTTTCTTACATAAGAACCTTCTCCTAAAAATAACAAATACAACAAAAAAAAATCAGCCAAATCAGTCAAGCCGTTTTCATGTTTCATTTTTATATATAGATTTGAAGTACACTGAATGAAAAGAAATGATTATGAATTGTATTTAACAAAATCTTAACCTCTAAGAATCCAACTAACTCTTCCTGTACAATTTGATCCAAAACTATAAAGTGGCAAATTAATTTAAATACCTATAAAGCCTTTTAGCTGTTGACTTATTTTCAATTAAAGTTAAAATCGTTTTAAAGCACCTTACTAATACTTACTTAGAATATAAATTTTGTTGAATGCTTTAGTAAGCTATTTCAATTAATAGGCGTTTGTTTGAAGACTGATTATGTATATAGAATTCATCACCTGTTCACCGTGTGTCCAAGTGATCGATGAGGGCGGCTCGGGCGTGTGTCGCACGGTGCACGTCAGGTTAATCGTCGATCCCGTTTGTATGAACAGCTCAGTTCCACTCGATATTGTCGTTTCTGGTTCTGGCCAAATAACATGTTTAAAACTTTTTGGTACAACATTAGGTATTTAGAACTTTCTCGAAAATATATGTATATGGGAACCATAATTCCAACAATAATTTTTAAGTTCATCATGGCCTACCAGAAAGACAGTTTCGACAAGTGCTCCGAAGCATTTTGTAATACTTTTTAACTATGCATAGAAATACTTCTGATCCATTTAAATTGAAATAATAATGTTCTGTATCGCTGTTTACGCAGTGACAGTAATTTATCATTGCAAATAAAAACATTTACTATAATATTTAGTTATTATTAATATTTTAGGTGATCTGGATAGAGATAATTGTACATCTGTGTATTGATAATTATGTTTGATTACAGAGCTGCGCCATGTGTGGGAGTGTCCTTAATAAATATTAGCGCAGAATATCATCTACAAAGCGTAGCTAATGCTACAATGTCTACAATATGTCTACATTGATTCGTGTTTCTACGTATCTATACATACCTACATATCATAAATCTATATAATGTATAAACATACTGTAGTACCTATACTGGCTCGAGTCTGACGTGTATATTATGTACCTATTATAATCTATATGCCTATTATACGGATAAGAAGAGATGTTGTGTAGTCACTACTCACCTACAATGTTGAGGTAGACGGCGTGTCCGATGGGCGGCGTGGTGGAGATCTGGCACTCGTACTGGCCCGAGTCGCGGCGCTGCGGACTGCGCACGCGCAGCGCCCACTCCTCGGAGCGCGGCTTGTGCTGCGCCTCGAAGCGCTGGTCCGACGTGTACGTGTAGCGCCCCACCGTCAGCAGGTGGATGTCGCGGTGCCGCACCCACGACACCTGCACCGTCACCGCTATTAATGCTAAGCACAAACTTACACAATTATAATGCGAAATAAGTTTGATTGTATTGCCCAGACAAGAAAAAAACCTTTTTTTTATTTAGAGATAAAGGCAAGTAATTTAACTTTCAGTAGTTCCAGAAGAAACGCCTTTTCCCCCTACTTTTTATTTTCATGCAGTAATATACTCTTCGTATAGATAACATAAGATAGTATATTAGATTGAAGTCTAATAACGCCAATACGAAGCAAAAAAATCATACCTATCGTAGCTAGTTTAAAAATAAAATTCTCCAAAAAGTTATATAAAATAAGCAAATTAAGCTCATTAAACAGGCCGAGTGGAACCTTGGAACAAGTTAGTGCTTAGCCATTTTAAATAAAAGAGCCAACTTTTATTTCCATCCTTTTATTCATGCGTATAAATCATATTATTTTGTGAGTTTGAATTGTTTTTAAATACTTTAATAAAAGTGAGCTTAAAACGCGTTATCTTGCGATTATAAATATAATAAATGTATGAAAAAGATTCTTCATGAAATATTAGTTGGGAAAACCCGGAGATATTCGAAACTTAGAGGAAGATGAAGTCATCAGTCCGAAGTAAGTTTGAGGAGAATTTATAAAATTGAATATAACGGCTATCACAGGTCGTTTGAGGTATAGAAGTTCCGAAGTTGAAACTTAAGCGAATATCTTACGAGAAACTGGCTCGTCGATATTCCAACATTTTGATATGTAATATTAATTGGATTTGATAGTACGGTAATTTATGTATATACGTAATATTGTTTTGCTTTAAAATTTATGTTTCTGCTCATTAGACAATATGAAGGAAAATTCAAAATAAAACGAAACGAATATAACTGCTAAGAGATAATTTTTAAGACAATATTATTATTGAAGGATACTTAACCATAGAAAATTAAGGTAAAGGAAGCGAATATTAATTTTAAAACAATAAATCAATTCACATAGCTGCCAAGAATGTTTCTGAAAGATAAATTTATTATGAATAAATTACAATTAATTTGAGTAACTGCGTCGATACCGACCAAATTTAATGTATGCAAATACATTCTACTAAGTGCGCCTTATCGCAATTTATGTCTTAACTTTTTTATTGATTATGATAAAAATTTACGGTTAAAATGTTCAAATTATGGACATTTGTATTCTAAGTGATACATTTCTATGAAACTTCGTTATCGCGGGCTACGCGAATGTCGGTTCTTTTAATGGCTGTCCAACAAATGCTAAGCTTGTTGTTGGTTGTCAGTAAAACTTTATTATTAGATTGTCGTGCTCTAACATTATGAGAACAGACTGCTTTCTCTTACTTTCAACTAGACTAGCTTGGATTGGATGAACGTAAACTGGATTACAATACACAACTTTAGAACATTAATAAAAGTTTTTTTTTTAATTGCATGAAAAATTACGATTTCGATGCACGAGTATACAATGATACCAATACATAAGAGATTGTTAAAGAATTGATTTACTTCATTGTAAAGAATACTGGCGCACCCTACGCTTTTATTCGCGTAGTTTTTCTTCTCATATCAATAACGGTATAAGAGGTATTCTATATTATATAGTAATCTATTGTCTTATATAGCTGTATGACAAATATAACCTAAATTTGTACAGTGTTTTTGGCCTGAAAAAGCAACATAGTTACGTTCTCAAATTTTCGCGTTTCTATGTTAGTTAAATTTTGTTGCAAAACAAATAAGAAGTCAAACATTCAACGACATCGCACAATAAGGTACCTCTACCAATTAATTAGATAATAGATATTTGAAACTATACTTGAGATAGGAGGTTATTGAACATTGAATTGTAAAGACTACGAAGTTTAATTTCTATCTAAACATTGAATACAAAAGTTATTCAAATAATCTACATTGAAATTTGAAAAGGCCAATATCGTTTTTCTTTTCCTTCCAAATTTAATAAAATAAGAGCCAGTATCAATGTTCAGTAATGCGATAAATAAGCGGCTTTACGACGGAATATATAGCATTATATATTTCGCAATATTCGTTCTATTATGCTGGAGGTATTCTATCGGGGTTATCAATGGGATGGTTAAGTGAGCTCTTAAC
>JADANM010003811.1:7061937-7072701 GCA_026213755.1 Eurema hecabe | reverse complement strand
TCGCTATCTCGAGGCAACATAAATATAAAACGTTTTAAAGACCCGAAGCCCATACTGAGTACAGTTTTATTCTATCAAAACAAACACGGATACAATTTACTGTACAAAGCTGGTTCGGAGAAATTCGGAAGCTTTGTTCAATAAAACGAATGCTTCGCGTTTATTTTATTTAATAAAATAAATATTGATGGAAAAATAAATTGATCTTGATTGAAGCCCTGGCTGTGAGTATCTTTTATTCGATAAAACGCCTGATGATCACATTTTACGATATTCTAAGGAAGTATCATAAAATTTACTTGTACCGATAAGTGTTTTTGCATTTCTTGATTATATTTCGAGAATTGTATTTAATAAAATATTTCGATGAAATAAGGTTCAACATAATACAGAACCGTTTACCTAATATATAGGCTACTTTATAAATTCTGTAATCAATTTACGTATTCGTACAATATATTAAAATTATTTGTAATAAGCGTAATATAATTTTTCCACAAAAACCCGCATAAGTTTCACGTGCTTAACCTAGAATTTTAGTTAAATCGTAAAATTTTTCTCATATTCAGTGAGTTTATTCTTTACACAGGAAAATGGTGTTTTCAGGTGTCAGCACTTAGCTCAGACAAGTCCTCAAAAGACGGTAAGAACAACTCGACTCCTTTCAAGCGCTCGCTGAAAGAAATTGCAATGGAGCTGTTTTGGAAAATTTATTCTACCATTTGGTTCATTTATACTTAAATAGCCTTTTGTTGTCAGCTGCCTTTGCATGAATGAAAACGAAATATATGTGTTGATATTAAATGTTTTATATCTCCATAATATCGAAATTGTCTGCCCAACTGTAAAAATGTATTTGAAAGGCGTCGCGCGTCGGCGGTTGGAGTAGGGAAGAAAAGTAGCCTTCGGTGTAAGAAAACCGCTTCAGGCAAAGGACTTTACAAGCATTTCGTATTTAAAACGCAAGTAGTTGCGTACTATATTTCCTTTCATAAGCGATTCACTTCTAAAGGAACTTCCCTAAAGACAATTGAAATGGAATTAAGTCTTTAAAGTTACGTGTGTTGTAAGTTATTTTTATCTATAATAAATTTATGAGAGTTATATAAAATTAAAGCTATTTCAATTTGTACATATAAACGAAAAGTTAATGTGAACTTAAAACGTAATAAAATCTATACTTGAGTAATCTATTTTTCCAAAACTCACTCGAATCGAAACGTCGAAACATTCATCAATTAATTCATAGCGTTTTAAATTCTTTTCTATATAATATTTAATTTCAACAGAGGTACAATACTAACAGTTCTATTTTGCAGGTTCTTGACGCGACAGAGTAATCGCACTGGGTGTCCGACTAATCCGGTGATATTCCTTGGGGTTGTTGGGTCGAAGAATGGAGCGTCTGGCGCGCCGTGCCATTCTTGCAAGAACTCTGCGCTGAACCGACGAGATGACATCTCCGTTGGCTCCGAGTAATCTGTTCCCGAATCAACTACGAACATACAATTTGATTACAATCATGTATATATAACATACGTCATTACTCCAAAGGATTAAATGCGACAGGATACATGTTTGGTCGAACTTTAAACATAGCCTATGGGTTTCAGATTCCTAAACTTACCTGAAGATATGTCTTCAGTTAAGTTAAGGAACCAGAAATCGAATAATTTACTAAATTATAAGGTTTTATTGTAAATTTTTGTATAAAATTATAGTCCAGGATTACAATATCTATCACAGTTTAAAACATTATTTATAAGAAGAACGTTATCCATATAATTTGTTTCGCAATGACATGACTATTCAATTTTTTTCCAAAATAACTTTTAAAATCTTGTAATAATATCGTTGATGAATTCCATAACGAGAAACTAAGTACCAGGATCTTAGAATTATATGAGAGCTCTACTGATCTAATCTATCGACGGCGTCTTAGAACAATGGATTAAGTCTGCCGAGATAATTACGATTTGCAGCGATCAATTGAGATTGCATGCACTGAGACTGAAGTGTCAGTATTGCACTGATCATAACTAACCAGAAATTAAGTAATTTCTATAATAGAGGTGAGATTATACTAGGGCGTTTAAACTAGTTTCAATTAACATCTAATGCCCAATTAGATAATATTGATAGTGTACATAAAACAAAAGGCAAAGCAGAAACTTATAGATAGATATATAGATAAAACTTTATTCATAATAATATGTATATTGTATAAAGTGTAATTAAGGTATTTAATTACACTACAACATTTGCTACAACTATAATTTAACCTAGCTATATTTGTAAGTATTATAGTTCAATTAATATGTATAGAAAATTATCACTGCGTAAAATTTTTTGTTCCTTTTAACTTTGTATTCCTTGGTATAGTAATTATAAATGTGATCTTAAAGCTGAGAGTTTACTTATCGTCTTAACGTTTAAAATTATTTAAGTAAATGAACAAAACAATTACAAATAATGTAGAACAATATTTTAAAGCTATACATGGCTCCTATAAAAGAAATAGCTTAGCGTTATTAATTCTCCTACCCTTAAAGAGACAATGGTAGGCCAAGTTTTTTTCCATATCCATCTTATATTGAGAAGGCTGTCCATTGAAGAGCAGTGAGCCGAAAAGAAATAAATACACAAGCCCATACAATGAGTAGTATGATTTACGAGATGGCATCATTCAAATGGAGATTTTTTGGCATTCATAAATCGCGAGGGCATTAAATGAATGCTAGGAATTACTCCAAAATGTATTGTGTACTTACAAAACGAAATATGTCATGAGTTACTGAAAATTGACTATAAAGTATATTCTTATTTTTATTTTATGAGTACGAGAACTAATAAATAGCCGATTTCTGCGTATATGAATGATTGTGTATGTATTTCGCAAAAGTATGAGTTTTTAAGAACACAAATAATATTTTATGTATATTATTTAAAATATTCTATAAAGATTTTTAGGCATATTAGTAAATTGTATAAAATATAAGTGAATAGTTGTAAAATTTTAACTTACCCAGCGAATAGAGGCATCCGTGTATTAGAAAAAAACACAAAGCAGATTTCGCCCCGCTTTTGGGCTGGCCCATAATCATCATACGTTTATGACGTCATACTTTCTGAAACAAACAAAACAATTTGAATAACATTCAAAGTAGATATTATACACGGTAACATCTTCATACAATTTCACATTATCGTACAGACTTTACAATAATAAAATTTCAAGGGTTCGGTGTTGCTTATTAATTTAAAATTAATGGATTGCTTTTAAAGCAACCTTAAATGACGTGGAAAAGTCAGAAAACTTGTTCAGACTTGTAACACTTGTATTTTCAAATGACATCACTTGTATGATACGAAATATACAAACATTTCTATCTGCCGAATCACTTATTAAAAAATTGATTGTCGATATAAGACAGTCAATTTCCACGTGACAGATGTCAAAACATTTTTCAAATACCCGCTTTTAATATTCATTATGATTTATAGGACAGATAATTAAAAATAAGAAAAATTACCCATTAGTTGTGGTATAAACTAAAGCGTTACACTACATAAAAAGCTGATACAAATACAAAACTAATGTTGACTCTAAAGTAAATGACTCAATAAAAAACGTCCGGTTTTCTTGATGCAATTAAGTTGGCTTTATAAGCGACACGACGTCTACATTAGCCGGGTCATGAGAACAATAAAAACATTCCTTAATGTAGGCTGTAAACAAAATTGCTTTGTAATGGTTCTGTCACGACCATAACATACAATGTGACCGAAATGAAGGGACTTAGCACATGTTCACAATCGATTTTCCTTAAAATGTTTTGCGTTAAAAGTATTTATATATTCTCGAGTTATAGATCACTTTGATATTTCTGTTTTCGATATTATACCTTCGTGCTTTTATAATGAGAAAATCTGTACAATCTACCCTAACATACTTTCAAAGCAATGTCACAAAGAGAATATTGTTACTAAGTATAATATCACAAAGATTAATTAAGTTGTTTGTAGCTTTATAGGGTTTAATTACTGGTTGTTGTAATACACATAAAGACATTTTAATTAATATTTTTACAATAGATAAGAAACATTAAGTTTCCTTTAATATCGTTCTATGCCTTCAATTTATTAATATAAGATTTACCTCAAAATTACTACGTTATACTTATTACAATTGTACTAACTGTTCTCATTGATTGTATGAAGATAAGGCCGCTTCCTGATAAACAGAAAAATGCAAAAATAATTATGCAGTCAAAGTTTGCGCTTATAAATATAATATGTATGTGTGTAATATATATGTATGTAAATATATTTCGTTTTTTTATTTAAATCATATTGTTGTTTTTACATCTTTTTGAATATTAAATCTACTTTTCGCCTACCCTTCATTTCTTTTGTATCATTAATGTTTTATATTATGGTTGCTTGGAAGAAATCACTTCAAGTGATAAGGCCTCCCCTATTACACATAAATTTAATGTATTTGTATAGTTTTTAAGTTTCCTTGGTAAAGGGTTGTATTGGTAAATAATGGGTAAATAAATGAATAAATAAAACTGGTAGCCCGAAAAACTTCAAAAACTTAATAGTTTAATCCCATAACAACACCATATAGACGATACAATGTCACGTAGGAAATAAGTTTATACAAAACGCGTGCACGCCATCACGCACGAACTAACGTCTTGGGAAAAATTGCCAAAACAAAATTGCTTGGCATGCGTTCTTGTATCGTGACTACGTACACTATTATTCAAGCAGGTCTTGTTAGGGCATGTTCGCTGTAATTTTTGTATGTAAATTTAGATTACGGTATAGAAAGATAGGTACGTTTCGTCAAAGCGATTAAGGATATAATATTACATTGTTTTATATTATGAAACATTGTATATTGTATTTATAATGTTACCAAACATGACATTACGATAATTACTAATCAAAGTAATTAATAACTACGCGTCTAAGCAAATTAGATTATGACGTACAAAACAATGTGGGTTACCTACTCGCCCGCGTACTGTTTGAAATCGCTCCTTTTGTTAGATATACGAGGGATTTTTTGCATACTCTTGATCAAGTATATTTGCTACAATATGTAAGGAGTATTTATCTTATATAACGAAATAAATAAGCAAATAAAAGTGATACGTTTTCACGTCAACGTGTGAGATGGAGAGAACGTTATTCACATCAGGTGTTTTCGGTCTAGAAAGGTATTTTCCGGAAAATTTTCAATCATATTTGTCCACAGTTCTTGTTAAAGAGTAGTTAGTGTACCTTATGTGTTTGACTGGTTTAAATCATTTCAGAAAATAAGACAGAACAAATCCTATGAGTATCATAATATAAAGATGTCTGAGATCGACTTGCTATTATTATAATACCTAGCTTATACTAAAAAAATACTCAGTTTTACTTTTGGAAGTCACTAGATATTGGTATTATTTTGCACAAAAACGTTCCAATACAAGAATAATGCTATTATTTTAAAATGGTTTTAAAATTGTAATATTTTATAAGTAATAAATTGAACCTGCACTCGGATCGATTGCGGTACGGTTAGGTCGGTAAGTGTCTATTGGATGTAAGATTTATATCCTATGTCTGGACCGTAAGAGCTTTCTAGAAGTACCAGGTCTTGTTTTAAAAATTCACATTCACGACTTTATATGTACCGTTTGTCTTAGTAAAACTTTAAATGGGATTGTCTATTTCCTTGAATGTACTTTAAAATTATAAGACTAACTAGTTTTTACTTGGTCCATAAATCAAAAAGAGTTTTACCGATTACGATAATATTGTTTACATTACGATGATAATTCTTAAAAACATAAAAAGGGTATAGTGGAAGGTAGGATTAGTACAACGTGAAGTAATTAACAACGGGCCAGATAGATATGAAATACAAGACATTACAGTAATCACATTTTATAATAAGAAATAACCTCATTATAAAATAAGGTTAGAGAAGGAAGAGAGTTTAATTTTATCCAAGAAATATAATTTAAATACTTGATAATTTTAATACAAAATTTCAACCAATCTCCAAACATCTGTTCCATAATACCACATTGGTGTAACGAAGAAAAACATCTTAACATTACGGAAAGCACCCTCTCAATGAAAACGTAGATAACCCTGAAATTACGCAAATTGAGCCGAGAAAGCTGCATGGGCGTACCGACGCGGCGATGTCATCAAAATACTAGTCAATATCTTACAATATCCGTTTCGGTATTAAGCTTTTATTTTATATATAATTTTCATTCGAATTAGATGTTTCACTCGAAACATTGTTTTGATTGCAACATCGCTACAGGAAATCGTTTAAAGCGCGTTTTTGCATTTTTTGAATTTTAAACTTCGATTTTTACTATTCATAAATCTACACAGTAAAATACATGTCGTGTTTATATAGTATTAATGAAATAATATTTAAATAATTGGTGATTACATTAAAAATCACGTTTATCGATAATTATTCTTTTCATGTTCTTTATGGGCTAGTTTTTTTATAAATTATTGTAAAAGCCTGAATTAAACGTATTTTATTTATTTTATTTTTAATACATTTTAAAACAATAATAATGGGATATCAAAGTAGATGAAAAAGCTAACTATTGAGGCTTTATATCGGACAATAAAAGCGATATTTCTTAAGTAAACAACACAGCAATTGTTTGAATTACGATATATCCAATTACCCACAGCAAACAATTTGCCGAGAAGGTCAAGCCGTAATTAATAATAATAATAATAATAATAATAATAATTTATTTATTCAATCAATACAATTTAAACCGCTACAATTAAATTTAATATTCAATAAAATAATTTCAATTCGCATTGACATTGTATTGAGTCTGGTGCCTAAACTAGGCTACAAGCCCGTATTTCAGGACACCAGGCCCGCCCGCAGATATCAACAGTTATTGAGACGATATGAATTCATATGAATCTACAATTAAGTTACATCAGAATAATTATTATAATTAAATTAAATAGAAGAAGGGTTAGTAACGCGTGAGTAATGTTGAGAGTGAGTGAGTGTGTGTGTGTGTGTGTTGTGTATGGATGGGTGTGTGAATCAGGGTAAGCGAATGAATATATATGGTCTAAAGCCTTGTTGACAGGAGATTCTCGGTATCCTCATAGCTGAGCTCTTAGTCTAAAAGCATGCAATTTGCGTAAACGCTGACAATCATATAAACAATGCCGATATTTGGGTCGGTCATTGGCTGTTCTATACAGTTACACTGAAAAGTTTTTTGTGTTTCAGGAAGAGCAAAAAAATAATAAATGTACGATAACGTCTATGCATGAAAAGATAAAATAAAAAAAAACTATTAAATTAAGTCAGGTGTGTTTGAACACCTGATTTAATATAACTTGAGCTATTAGTTGGATTTTTATAGATGGAATAGCATAATAAATAATATCAACCTATATTGAAAAACAAATTTTAAATATAAATAATATTTTAAAATTTCATGAAATTGTGCAAAGTTTAGTTATTGTGGTGGATAGTAAAAAATGATTGTCCCAGATACCCGAAATTAAGTAATGACCCATTTTAGGACAAGTTGTTTTGTTTTGCAACTATGAGCGTCTAAGACCTATAATTATATTCTATTATAATTTTTTAATAATCCCCTATTTTCTATGGCATATTCCTTTTTTACATAACTTTCTCTTAAAAACTTTCTTATAAAGGCCGTCTGCGTATTAAAGAACCTTGCGGACCTTTAGAAAAACTTACTGTTGAATTGGTCAGATTCATATATAAAAAGCTTTACAAGTTTATTTGGTATAAAACTGAAAAGTCGAACAAAAACGAATTTAAGAAAAGAGATCTATCGTTAAAAAACTATCCATCACGGGTGTAAGCTGCGATTGATCCGCGTATTTGAAGAATTTCGATTGAGATAGGCTTTTGCTTATCTGTGAAACGATCTATTAAAATGGTGCTGATACGTTAAAATTTAGAGAAAAATGTTTTGAAAAAATATGATGAAAACTGTTATAATAACTTAATCAGTATAGAAGATAATTTTGTTTAAGTATTATTTTTACATTTTCTTAATTCTTTCAATATTTAATGTGTAATGTAAGATGACTTAAGATAAGAACTTATTTTTACAGTTGCAAATATTTTACGGTTTTTTGAGAACTGATTTTAATTAAATTACTAAGTCTTAGTCTATGCGTTATACGTCTATGAGTTTACTAGGATTTAATACATCTAAAAATAGTAGATATAATAAAAAAAACCTTCCTTAAAGCAATGACCAGCTATCATGAGCCTTGTCAGTCTAACAGTGTGGCTGACATACTAATTAATTTAACCACACATATAATACGCAGTCTTTCATTACATTAGTATAAGTATATTATACAAGAGCGAATCGCGTGTAACCTAAAAGGCAAGGCCAAATTTTTGGACATGCGAAAAGTTTAAATAAATTCACGAAGTATGAATATTACATAATTATTTCATGTATTTCACAACACAACTTTATTAGATAAAGTTTTAATAGGATGAGGTGATATTAATTTATTTTATCTCCTGAAAATAAGCTACAATAATATAAACAATAAATTCGAAAGCTATATCCATTAGCCATTATGATCCATACCAATCATATGAAAAAAGCCATACACATTTACAAGCAAAATAAAAGGAAAATATAAGAATAGTTTCCGCATAATATTTTTCCATTCGTTTATCTCACAATCACTCATGCGTAAACGAACTAGATGACGGATCGGTCTAGCAATTAATCGCTCGATAGATTGACCTTTCCCATACTTTCCAAGATTCTGTTAGGCATTCGAGCAAACTTTATCTTTGGTTAAGGGAGTATTAATAACGTTTATTGTTTGTACAAAGTTTCAAACTTAGTTTTTATTTTGTTTATGAATTCGTGAAATTTACTTGCCTACGTGTTGAAACTTATATGTATACTGAAGAAATATTATATTTGAATAATGATATCTGAATGTGAATTTCTTAGAGATAACGTTTCTTGTTATGTATGTAAAGTATTTATTTTCTTTGAATGACATAATAGCCTTTAATAGAAAGTGTGTTAAAAATAAACACAAGAGTCTACCCGTGAATAAAGGGGACCCAAAATCACAAAGGATTGTACACATATTGTCTGTAAAAGAATATTACGCATGAGGTTGCCAGACATACAGGTTAAATATCTAATTCTATAGCATAAAATATAATGTTTGATTTGAATTTATTTCCCTGTTTATATTTTATGGTCAATATACACAGTAGCCGGCTAAACTGTAATAAGAAAAGCCGGTTCTACGTACGGTATGTAAAGAACGTGCTTATCGTCTAAGTACATAATATGATTTTTCTATCCTTGAGTGTTTAGAAGACAGATTAGTTTTTTTTATTATTATTGTAGACCAGATGTGTAGTTTTCCTCATATGTAACAATTTAATATTGCGAAAGCGCTTCTTCTTTACCTATCATTAACATGTTTTAAAAAATAAAGCTCTCAGAAAAAATATTAAATAAAATATAACATTACATGCGATAAGAATAGCCCCTTTATTGAATTGATCGAGGTCCGAGATGAGCTAGTTCGGATTTTATTCAATTTACTTACACGATGTAATAACGCCACAATAAGAGGCCCTGATGGCCCCATTTGACCCACTTTGTATGAAATGAAACCAACGATTGGAGATTGTTAACTTTGACCTTACGAGATCTGTTAAAATTGACACCGATTCGATTTTATGTCTAAAGAAGATTGTGACGAATTGTCAATTTACTCGCGCAGGGTCGTCATGTAATCCCCCCCACAGTCCAGGCCTTGTCGCGGCGGGGGGGCTCAGTAGCTTGGGGTGAAATCCAGCACCCTGGGTGAAGCTAATTGGACCGAGGAGGCTGCTCTCGGTATTCCTCTTTTTGAGGAGGGGACCAGAGAGCAGCAAGCGGTGGGTGCGATGCGTGCAGGTGGCACGATGCGTCGCACGAGGTGTAATCACCTCCTTAAGGAGGTGATGTGGGTCAGGGGGTAGTGCCAGTCTGGAGTAGCAACCTAAATGGTTGTGAAACGACTCGGCCTGCCCTCATGACGTAGCCCTGAACGGTGGACCGGGGTCTGTCCACTGTTCGGCTTTGGGGTGGCGTGAATTTATTCACGTCGCCTGGCGTGGTGAGGGGGCCTTTGGGGCCATCTTTGCTATCGGCCCGGCAACGGGCAGCCGCTGGCGGGGTTGCGGAAGAGTCTGCAAGGGTACCCGTGACCCCGTCATGTAGCGGTTTGGTGGAACAAAGTGGGGTTTTAGTCGGTAAGAGTCCGACATAACCTGCAGTCCAACCCCGAGGGCTGTAGGTATGCATGAGCATTTCCCCACTATAAAAAAAAGGGTCGTCATATAATGTTGGGTGTTTACGAAGTAATACTTCTACACGAGTAGCCATATATTGTTGAATAATATAATATACAATGTTACATGTAAGTACCTGTTTTATAGTGGGGAAATCCTCATAGGATACCCATAGACTTCGGTGGAAGGGCCATTGGTTATGTTTGACTTCTACCGACCAAAACCCTACTGTGTACCGTTCTACCTGGACAAACGTGTACATAACCGCGCCTAACCGGGGATACGCCGACAATGATATAAAAATATCCTACACGTTAATTAAATCCATCCCATGTAACAATTAAAGTATATTAATAGGATTTAATTAACGTGTAGGATATTTTTAT
>JADANM010003811.1:7035455-7050947 GCA_026213755.1 Eurema hecabe | reverse complement strand
ATGTACGCACGAATATATTATGACCTAAGCAGTCCAATTCACGAATACATTATTCGACTCCCATTTTCTTAGCTGAGGCTTCGAATAAAATATAATCTCTATTTCGGGCGATGTCTCAAATAAGAGCCGAAGAATTATTACGGTCTAGCTTGACCTTTCGTAGTAAAGAAATAAAGAATTAGATTAATCATGCGATTTAATCATCGAATCTTCTTATAATAATTGGACGTATAATTGATATTCAGATCTGAGGACGTAATTACATTATCCTTAATTTTTTTCAGATAATCAGTCTATGTAAGTTTGTTTATTTTATACGCAATAAATATTGAATCAATTTCACACAATTTTATTGGTATATTTTTTAAGTATTGTGTCATACTAACAAAATAAACTTCATAATATTTATGCAAATTGGCAAAGACAATAATAACTGTTTACGTTAGTTCGTACACCAAAAATTTGTTTTGCAAACACAAGTTTTATTTTGATAGCGAATTTTAGTTTGAAAAATTCTTATTTTCATTATTCAATATAAAAAAGCTTATAAATGAAAAAGAACATATTGTCTTTCAAAAACATTTCAATAAAACTTTTACTAATTGCAGTATAAATATTTTTTTGGTTAATTTATTCAGTTCGTTTGAAGATAGATTATCAGAACCAATCAGAATCCAAGTTACCTTGCTTGTACTTATGTGTAGTGACATATATTATTTTTTTATTAAATTTTACTTAGTAAGTATTTAATATTATATATTATAAAAACAAAGAAACACAATTTAAGTCAATTATTCTCGTACGTTTAAAATCAGTTTTTAGATAAAATCAAAAATTCTATCATTAATCTCTATCTTATTTGGTACCATGAAAATCCATTAGGTAAAAGCGACTCATCCTGACGCGGCAGCATACTTCTAATGTTTATCATCATTCATTCATGTCATCTAGCAATTGCCGTGAACACCTACCTGTGCACGTCACTGAAACTTTCCTTTCTTGTACCAACTTTTTTTGTATTGTATCGAATTTCGCGCGCGCGTCTATCGAAAACACGTTAAGTGCGGACGCACGCTTTTTCAACTGCGGTTGCTAGCGATCGCGCTTGGCTGCTCCTCACGGCGCATGCGCTATCATTTCTTTTATACAAGTTTTTCACACCGAATCACAAATCCGCAACCGTAGGTAGCACTTGGGATTTCCACGTAATGTAATCACCGGAACAACAGTGTAACGAGATTGCTTACCCGATTCCGTGATATTAACATATGATGGGAATTGTTTTGGTTAATTACATATAAGAAATTATAAATGTTTTGATATGAATTAGCATGCCGGGAAAGGGTTATATTGTATTTATGTAAAGTAAATGTTAATTTATAAGGGCGTTAACTTCTAAGATAATCTTCTATATTTTTAATAATGCGGTTAACGTAAATATTTACAATATTTTTATTATGACTATATAAATAACCGACATCACATAGAAGCGTCAATTAAAATAACTTTTTGCAGATAATTTTGAATTTATACTCTTAGAAAGAAAAGGTTTAAATCTTATCCTTTCCTGTATAATTTAATAGTTTATTCATTCAGCCGCCGGTTATTATCGTCCGTTAATTAGAACAAATTTGTTCAAAGTGTTCCTTGGAGTGCTTTTGATGGGTCGACAAATGCTCGAACCGTAAAATTTTAGACTAATTTGAAGATTACAATTCTGCGTAACAAAAGTTTTGCGTTTACATTTTTCAGTTTCTTAGAAGGAATAGGCTATTATGTATTGCTTTTACAAATGCATTTAGATTCTGAGTTTTAATTTGTTTAGACAACTTACGTAGATACTTAGGCTTATTCGGTTATTATATTGAGTTAAAATGTTAAAGGTTGTGACGCGTTATACCTATTTGAATCTCCTAGACCAATTTCAAATTTCTTGTACTAAAAAATTACACATTATTTGTGTTATTATCATAAATTGTGCTAAATTGAAAAAAGACTTATATCAAGTACAAAATATTATAAAAATCACACCTACATATTAACATAATTAATTTCAAACTAACACTAATACTAGACATCGTTTTTTTATTTTACTCACATACATTTTCTATAGTAAAACAAATTTATTTCAATACTGTTTTATAAAGTATCACCAAAGTGGACTATCCCAACAAAGCTTTAAATAGCTATATGTTTTAAATTCGCTAATAAGTGAAACATAAGAAATGTCAGAATTAGCGCCAAAGGCAATAAATAGTAGAAATATTTTAGGGTACGAGTTAGTCACGTAGCGCCGCCCGTGGAGATGCCGCCGCGTTTCCCGTGCGATATGAAATGTTCTGTTCGGAGTTTAGAATTCTAGAAGATTCTTTAGTATTATTATTTTTAACGTCTTGTGGATATGACGTTCATATGCACTTATCGCTTGAAGCTTAGCGGGTTCTTTGCTGGCTTGAGAATCCTTCATGGAAAGTTTAAATTAAAAAAATATATATATAAGTATAAATAGGATTGTGTAAAGTGAGTGAGAGGGTAAATGTAAGTTACTTATAGTATGCTATTGTGATCAAGCGGGGAATAGAGCTGCAGTTTCATCTGATAGTAAACAACCACCCTGCCCAGGAATATCATGAGTGCGTTTTAGTCGCGATTGAAAAAAAAAAGAAGGATAGGGAAACAAATAGGGCTCCAGCGCTCCTACTTACTAAAGAAAGACACACAAAAACATTTCTAATTATATGAGATGACTAGATCAGCCTAACTCCACTGATTAACCACATCTACTAAATAATTACGTTTAATAATTATAATAACCTCCGAAGCAGCAATTGCATAAATATGCAAACATTAATCAAATTGAATGAAGATGAACCGTTAAGATTGTTAAGAAATACTTAAACCTGTTCAGATTATACAAAACCACACTTCACAGATATCATATTATATGTAGCTGTTAGTAAGGAAAAATATTGGAAATCTTGTCGTTTCCAGTTGGAATGATTCGCTGTCCAGATAGGTATCATTGTCACGTTATACGAGCGATTTTACCATAACCGCCTTTATTGTCTATCTTCTGATTAACATCGTATGAAACAATATAAGTCCCTTGGTGTGATTTTATAAACTCTATTCTGAGAAGCGTATATTACACATATAATTTTACAAAATTGTATTGGGCACTTGACATAAGGTTTACCTGGTAAATATGTTTATTTGATCGTCGTTATTTATTGTTAGTACTATAGATGTAGCTTTTCATTCGAAAATGTACTGGCCCGGTATTTAAATATATTATATATAATTGTAGTGTTTTAAATACCAACAAAGCTTCTCACAAATTATAATAATAATAAATACAAAAAATATATACATTTATACATAAAAATTCATGTCAGAACCATTCAAATCAAATTCCAAAAACATTTTCCTTACCATTAGAAATTAAATATAATGACAAGATATCGAATTCTCATTACACCGAATGCTACGGTCGAATCAATAGCAAATATTCTAATGATTTCCGAACCAAGTTTATCTGAGTCACAATCCTTCCACCTTGTTAAAACTTACCCTCTGTAGTGACTTTGACAGATTTATGGGTGGAAGTTTATCCTCTATAATATAGGGCCTCAAACGACTCGCTATTGACGTTCAATTGTCTTGGGCTTTCGAAACTATAATGTATTTGATGTTGGATTGTTTGCTGATGCTTGGATATGTGAAAGTCAAAGTAAATGTAGGTACGTACATCCTTACATTATTGACAGAGTAAGGACAAGATTATTGTTGAAATATTTATTTGTATTAAGTTTGTTGTATATATTGCACTGATTCTAAGCTTTTCCCGGCCTGTTGTAAAATATACTAAAATGATATATCAGTCAGGAAGCCAGTTTAAAGTGCCATTTAGTATAAACATTTTAACTCAGCGCTTTACGCTTAAGCGTAAGTAACTTTTAATTTCTAAATAACATGTTACATGTGTTAAATAGCAATTCCCAGTCCCAGCTACAATTATAAATTACTAATATAGTTTTCCAGTATGAGGTACCAACCCAACAATGCTTAGAGAAAAAGGCAAATGTACAAAACAAACGACTAATTATGCTTATAAGCGACGATGTAACATAATTAATTGAGATACAATTTAAACCTGTCCCATAACACAAGCCTATCCAAATGTTCCGTATTAGGTAATAACCGTTTTAAGCCAATTCATCTCAGTTGCCTGCGAACTACAATAGCACACTCTTGACACCTGACGGGTGTCGCGTGACGACGTAGATTATTGGCGCACTAAATCAGCCAGATTGGACACGTATACCTCTGCTGTATATCACGGGATCAGGATCGATTTAAAATGTACCATGTTAGCGAGTTTCGGAAATATGTTTTAAGTTACGATTCAGGTAGGTACCTAAATGTTTTCTATACTGTATGAATTTGTACGAAATCTCTAGGTCTTGGCCCATTTTAAACTATCTACATTATAGATAAAAAGCTATTATTTCTATATAGGATTTAAATTATAATAAGTAAAACACTTAAAGACGTGTTGAATTAGTGTTCTTATTATTAAAAAAAAGTAAATTACTTAAGATCATTTTTGTATTTGGATCATTAATTGTATAATATTAATGTGTCAAAGACCTTTTGTATTCGATTGAACCGATATTTTATACAGAAAATAAACAATGTTGTCACTTGTACCTGTCATTTTTCTCTTCTTATACAACGCAACATTACTTGTGAGTGTCATAAGATATTAAAATTACCGAAAACTCGACTCGACTTTCACGCTAGTAGTATCGCGGAATCTTCAAGAACATGTTTTTATTATATAATGTAGGTAATACTAGTTTAAACAAAGCAATGAACTTGTTATAAAACTTGTCACTTACAGAGTTTCTCCTTCACATCTCCTACTAATGGCATAAAATGTTTTCACTGTACTCCACACTATACTAATACATATTATATTATGTTAATACAAGTTCGGAAACTCTGAAAACATGATTGATGATTTCTAAACTGCAGTCCTATTATATTTTCATGTATTCGTATATATTCGTATATATCATGGGTGTATGAGTTATTGCTTTTGTTTTGCGATAAAGATTTATTTAGCTAGATTTAGGTTTAATATCTATCGAACAAAAATCGTATATATTTAAAAAAAATATACGATTTTTGTTCCCTATCTTCATAGAACTGCTGCCCCCTTTAAATATTAATAAAAAATGTGAATGTAAAATGATTGTTTTTATGTTTTTAAAATGTATATATTTATTTATAATCTTGTAGACTTACGTAACAATAATAATAGTTACTTTAACGACTTATTGAAGATATCGCTTGTAAAAATAATGCTTTTATTAGTATAGTACTTTAAAAGTACAAATGAAATTACACATATACTAGAAAAGCATTTAATCATCGCAATCGCGGCCTTTAGAAAAACTAATTACCATTTTCCCGGCAAATATTACTCATTCCTTTGAGTAAAGAGACTTCTTAAGATGCTGTTAACACACTTCTAGATCCATCAAGTTTTGAGAGTAACGCGTAACTTTACTTTTAGGTACATATTCCGTCCCTAGCTCGCTGTCACTTCTTATTTAATAAAATATTTTGAACAAAAATAAACCGACTTCAAACTAAAAAGCAAAAAATAAAATTGTCACGCTTAAAGTAATACACATTTTCATTTAGTCCGTAGATATGATTAAATAATTAATTATTTCAAGTTAAGAAACATACTTAAAGAAAAACCTATAAACTCACTAATCGCTCCTACAAATTTTGATTCCCTCGATTTGTCAGACGCTGATTTCTTTACAATGGGACCACCTGTAAAGTATCACCTTTCCAACAAAAATATTTATCAAATCCATCAGCAGACGACTAAAGTATGCTTGAACAAATAAAAAAGGCATAAGTATAATATACGGTGGAATCGAGAAACCTCCTTTTTACAGGACGCTTAAAAAAGAGCAGCTAGGTGTACGGCTTACCTCCTAATTAATACGCGATAAGTTTGATAAATATTTTGATTTTGATGCTGCTTACTATTTTAATATAAGTACATTTTTAATTTTTATAATAAATATGGATTACTTTTTGTAAATAGCGCCATCTAGTGAAATAATATTGATTGCTGGAATAATATAGATTCTTACAACTAGCGCCATCTAGTTGACTTATGTTGTACTACAGTAACCATCTTAAACTCTTATTTATTGTAACTTAATTCTTCAATTAAAAAATGAATATAAAACTTATTGTGAATTATTATAAAAATAATATCTCGTGTTTCATTATAATTAATTATGTATTTTCTAAATGATTACAAGATTAAGATTCTCAACTGACTCATTGGAAATGTTTTTTGTGTGTATACTACGCGTCACAAATCATTAGCGCTGAACGAAACCTGCGCAGAAGTCAAAAATTGAATGGCTGTCCCAGTCGCGTTGTCTTTCTCGCACCAATACGTCAATTACGAGCGCGATTCTACCGATGGGCAGCTGTTCTCGTCCAGCGCTAAACATAATATATAACGCGTACTATAACGACTAACGAATGTAAAACAATAAAATATAATAATTTTGGCCGTCATTAAAAAAGAAATTGTTTTATTTAAATTATACCTGACGCTCATAGTAATAATATATAAGTACTCAAGATCTTTCGGATTTTATATAACTAGAGATACAAAATAACAAACTATACTTCTTATATACCAGTTGCTTATCTTATCTAAGATCAACGGAGGTAGAATAGATTTTCTATCCTATTACATCTTAATGCAATTTACATGGATGCATTTTAATACAATGGCCCTGTGGCAAGTGTCTATAGGTTAAGGCAATAGAAAGATCCTTCTCCTATTTAAAATATGATTTTAGGGCACTATTTCATTAGGTTAATGCATCTTTTTTAAGTGTAAATAAAATTTCCAGCGGATGGAGTATTGGATCGACGAAATCCAGTATACAGTTAGTTTATGAGACGAACCGTGACATAGGCTATTTTTGATGAAAAAGCGGTTTTTCAGTGTAAAAACGAAATATACTATCTGAATGGCCAGTCAGTGACAACTCTCGGAATGACTGTTACAATTTATTTTTGGAACTGTAGGTAATAACTTTATGTATAAACAAAATTTTGCGTCATGTTTAAATAATTCTGATCTAGCTTTTTTATTTTAATTATCGTCAACATTTTAATGGCCAATTATAAGAAGAAGCATCTTTATTAGGAATTTTGGCCTAATTAGCAGATTATACTGCTATTATGCTATATTCTAATGCTATAAACTAACTAAATCATTAAAACTAAAAAAAAGTTTATTTTGCGGTGGAAGCAAATTTAAAGCTGGTCAACATGGCCGAAATTTCTAAACTGAAATTTAAAAATTATCCACACGTTACGAAACACGTTCACTCCTGCTAATATCTGAGCGAAATTCTAAATACAAAATCAAAAGTGCCATGCGTTAGGCAAGACGATAACGTTCAGTGGTTCAGTCTTAAGTGTTACAAATTACAAAGCGAAATGATTTATATACAGTCATTTATTGCAGTTGAAATGTAGGAAGCATTATAGCTTAGTAAATA
Organism: Eurema hecabe; assembly: GCA_026213755.1. Classification (NCBI taxonomy): domain Eukaryota; kingdom Metazoa; phylum Arthropoda; class Insecta; order Lepidoptera; family Pieridae; genus Terias; species Terias hecabe. The sequence continues at coordinate 7,043,328 of JADANM010003811.1, read as the reverse complement.
GCACATTTAGGTGTGAGTCTGCACTAACTCAGATTGTGGCGTCACGTTGCAGCCATTAGCACGGCTTGTACGAACCTTGCTTCTGGTGATTTAGGTTTTTACTTGAATCTCGATTCTGAAGGCTTTTTGTGATCTGCAGCGTAATTCCACTGTGTAGTTCAATCTCGTTTTCTTTTTCTGAAATGATATTTCTTAACTGTCTATCGTGTTTTAAATTTAATGTGTTTGACTTTTCTTTCGTTTACAACCAATGATTTTTGTTGAACAAATACATAAAATGATGTGTTAAATAAAATTTATGATTATCTTATGTGTTTATATTATCATTTTGTATTAAACAAAAATATAAGAACATAAAATATAACATACCAATTTTTCCAAATAATTTAACTACGCAGCTGAGCACACTAAAGTTGAAAACTGGATAACAAACACCTAGTACCTGAATTAAGTGATTAAACTTACCTAATTTCACTCGGTAAAGTAAACATTTCACTAAGAGCAAGTACCTAGTAGTATGAGATTAGGAACTTCTTATATTTGTCAATATCAGAAGTTTCAAAGTTATATTTATTGTAAACAAAACCTTATGTTTGAGTTTCAAGCCTTCGAGACTATACCTACTCGTACATAGGTAAGTTCTTAAACTAGTATGATTAATATTGATTTTGACGAACACGTCGTGCAGTGATAACACAACTCCTTTCTACGTCAACGGTTGTGGGTTCGATCCTCTTAAAAAAACGTACTTAATTAAAGTCATTGAACTTTGGTTTGGGTTGTAAAGTATAATTTATAAAGAAATTTACTTTTGTTTTTACCTACTTTCAGCAATCAGAAGTTAAACATAGCCAGCACTATAATTAGACCGTACATATTCGTTATAATCATTAATTAAACAAATAACTGACAAGATAAATATATAAAACGATGAATTCCCACGATAATGTCAATGATTTTTGAGCGCGATTACATTTGCAAACAGCAGCTGACTAGTGGCCTCATAAACCGGGGTTAAAACTGGGTTTACATTTTTGAAACATCCATTATGTCTGTCCCTAATTAGACCTTTCTAGTATGTGACTGGTCCCCTGTTGCGGTAATGCGTCGGATTACAGTTGATGAATGAATTTCGCCTATTTCGTCATTAGCAATAATAATCCTCTACTAATGAAGCGTCGCTTCTTGTGAATTGTTGTGATGGATGGCGCGTTCAACTGTTTTGTAGTGAAAGTTGCGGAGCGATGCTTGGCAAGGTGGTTTAGAACTTCGTTTTATTCATGAAATAAGGAAAATCTTTAAAGTAATTTTAATGAGTAAAGATATAAATCTTCAACTGTTAAATGATGTGTGTTATACTGTTGGATAACAGTTAAATGATTCCATTAAATTGATCGTTAATTTTATTGATAAAAAGGAAGTAACACAGGTCGCATACTCTGCTTAGTAGTTAGTTACAGTGAGAGTGTAACAAAGTAAAATAATGATAACATCATAGAATTAGAGCACTAGGAACTGTTTTAATTAAGGAGTTGAATATAGAATGTTGTATTAATAACATCACGATATACTTACGACTGCTTATTCAATCAATACTTAGAAAGCTTGCGGTGCATATTCTATAAGTTTTAAAACCAATTTAGATAATGGTAAAAATAAAGATTTTAAAAAGTAAAGATAACATTCCATGTCGAAATACAGTAAAGTGTTGAAAAACAGAACAACTCTAGCTCTTAAAACTAAAAGGAAAAATGCTACAATCAAAAGTTAAATAGATGCAATTAAACGCCTTTACATCACTCGTAACGCTGGTTTTTCGAGTGTTTGCGCTGCAAACTTTATTCAGATTTCCGTTGAAAATAACGTTATAACTAAAATAACGTGTTATTGTTATTCTTTTTATTGTAAAGTGTTAGTTTTACACATTTTTAACTGAATATTTCTACTTTAAAAACCAGAAGTTGCCAATTTGCAAACAATACATTGAGTTAATTTATACAGGGTTGTTGACGACATATGGGCATTAAATTTAATCACGTATACTACCTATGGCCAACTTTTACATCCTACGCAAAAAATCATGCAAATAGCATCGGTTGTTTAGTCGCAATAAATTTTCTAAGTTTTTGCTATTTAACAACACGATGTATCTGCAGTCTGCACTAATCAGGGGGCCCAACCACCATCCCTCTCTGCTTAATAATAAGCTTATTTAAGTATTGTTTCGATCAGAAGTTTTGTGACGACAATACGTAAATCATTCACTCAATGTGTAGCAGATACATGCGTACCATCATACCATGACATGCCTATTGCCTTTTGAGTTTTGACAGTAAACAATATTGTTTACATGTCAAATTTAGCAATAATAAAAAAGTTTATTATTTAGGATGGAAGTAAGACTATTTTGTATAATTCTATTAGAAACACTCGATATTTTAACTTCAAAAGTTTTATGTATGGAGTATGGATAAGTATGGAGGCATACAAAATTATAGCTTAATGCGCGTGATTATGGATTGGAGCATGGGTGATGTGTTTCAAATATTAGTTTTTGGAAGCAGATATTGTTAATAGTTTTGGAAGCGAAACAAGGAACACATCGAAGTAACCTTTCCAGTAAGGGCCTTTTCCACAGAGGTATTTAAAATGCTATTTTATCAATGGAAATATATAGATATTTTATAAATAAGAAATAAATATGTGTAACACTTGCACACTTTTTGGTACTGACTGCATTACCATTATATGCAACTGGACCCTATCAACGTCTCACTGGCAAAATTGAAGGCATTTTATGGCACAACAAACTGTGTAAATGAGGCAAAAACTTATCCGTTCCCAGATAATGACTATGTTAAATAATGCTACAGAAAAAAGCCCAGTAAGCTAATTTTTGTTTTATATATAATTATATGGTAATTATCACAGTATGACACTTTTTATTGAGAAAGATCACATGTTCAGACCCAAGCCCACATGTTTAATTTTATCTTTTAGATTCTCAATTTTTTCAGGTATTAACATGGTTTGTATTGAGTAAAATATATTAATTTAAATGAATTATTTAATTTTACAATAAGTATTATTACAGATGATTCTGGATATCCATAGAGGAGGACAATGGTTCAAGAAGGCCAATCACAGCTCAGTTTTACTGGTGATACAAAGCCTCCAAGTGGTGACAATATAGCACTCTAATGAGGCTGTGCTACATGGATTTCTCTTATTCACCAGCTCTGGGAAATGCTTAATATATAGCTCTGTAAATAGAAGAAGTGTACATTAATATGAATTTTTAGCTATGTATGATATCAAAATATTTTTATCTTTTTATTATTTACTGTATTTTTATTGAAAAGTGGGTGATAGCTCTTTCTGTATTTACATTTGGTAATAAAAAAGATGAATGTGTATATCTGAAATTAAAATACATTTCAATGTTTTGTAAAGTGTTGTGTTTTATTTCTCAATTTTTTGCAATTCTGTATATTTATTTTTTTTTAATATGACCATATTTATTAAAATCATAACCTTACAAAAGCTTAAAATCTACTAACATTATAATATTTAAATATTATTAATTAAATTTAAAAATTATGTTCGAGATAAATACAATAGTAGATAAAGCGTAATATTATATTACCATTTCCATTTAGAATATTCCATCGGCATTGGTGGTATTTCCACATTAGATCTAGTTAGCTGCCGCCCGAAATCGAACTACAATGTCTGCAAAAAAGTTAAACACTTAAAATTCCAAGCGCTAAGAACATTCAGCTAAACGAAAGATATTTCTTGGTTTAATAAACTAATTAAATTATTAAAACACTATTTTAAACTTGTACTTACTTCTAACATTTTGAATTAGAAAAACATTAAAATTTGAAAATTTGCTTGCTACAAAAATATAAATAAATTCTAAAATATTCAAGCATTGCCGCGTCGAAATTAATCGGACTGACTTCAAGTTCACTGTTCAGTCTTCAAGTGACAAATTAATAATCATGATTCATGACTATTAAAAGTTCCGTTTCATGAAATCAAAACACCGGCATCATGTTTTTGAAATGCAACTCTCCGTAATTTTTAAGATAAGTTTTAGATTAAGATAAAAATGATCTTTTCATATTTATTTAAACATATTTTTATTTATTTTACTTACTATACACACATATGTTGTTAAAAATTATATACAGTATTAATTAGACAAAAAATCCAAATCTTAATGGTAAGTGCTTGTTTCGGAACGCTGGTCCGAAAGTGATGACGCTATGCAAAAAGGATTGGTTATCTCGTTTTCTCTTAATGCAAAACATTACATTGTAGTCGTTTATAAATGTTATGATTATGATTGAAAACAAAGACGCAATACTTTAATTCAATGGGCGTGAAAGAAAAAGAAATATGTCACCGTGACAGTTGACACCGGTTAGAAAAATCAAATTTTTAAATTTTATTTTTTGTTAGTGCAAATATGTCGTCGTTTCGGGATGGACGTTGTAACGCAACGAGATGCGCCCGCGCTTTTTTATACTTAGTTGTGACATGTGAAGTACGCTCCTTATACCGTAGTGATTAGTGTTTTAGGATAAATTTGTGGCAGTTTAATATTTGTTATTGTAATATTATTGTGAGACTATTCGAGGTTTTTTATTGTCGATAGTGGGAGAATAATTAAATGTACTAATATGGTATTTTGTCAATAGATTAAAAAAGGAAACAGTACAATGGTTACATTACGTCGATTTACGGGTGAAGTGTATGCTAGCGATATGAACACAATAAATTAAATAAAAAATCACAATATTATTTTAGCATTTCATAAACTAAAAAGTTAATAATGTGAATCGTCGTGCTATAACTACACATTTACTAATATAAATAACGTATCAATATTGTGCTGGTGAGTTGAAACTTTAAACACGTAATTTAATCAAATATTGAAGCTTGTCGGCGGTCTCTTAAGAAAAAATTATATGCGACGTTGCCGCATTGAGCATTGGTTACAAAAGGTCAGTGTAAATATATTTTTTAATTGGAATTTTCATATGAGGATGATGAACTATTTACTTTGTTTGAAAAAAAACTTTTTATTATTTATTTCTATTTTTACCACGCTTTATTACCACGCTTTATATTAGCTTGGGTTGTATCTATGTAATGGAATCTTTGAGCATAAATTTGACCGATTTCCAGAAGTTCGATTAATTTGAAACTTTGCACACGTATTAAGGGCCGATGACAATGCAATAATTTAATAACAGTTTCCCAATATCAAATTTTCTACTTTTTAGTTCGATTAGCTATAGAAGCGTGGTTTTTTAGTTTTTTTAAACTATAATTTATTGATGTTATAAAATTTTGAATTATTCGACAATAGAATTAGGTACGTTTTATATACGTGGTATTTAATGCCCATATGTCGCCCCAACCCTGTACCTATATTATATAATATACCTAGAGTTCATTTATACGATTTAAGTCCCTCTAAAAGCCTCAAATAAAAGGTTTGATTCTAATGTAAGAAGACCGTAGACTTAAATATCAACTATATATGTATAAGTTCATCAGTTTTAGTTCAGACGGACCACATTATGTTATATTTTGATTTCGTAAAAACCAGGTAGACCATTTCTAAACGTTTTGCATATTAGATATTAGCTTCAAACAGTTTGTATTTGTTCAGTGAAGTTACGTAGCCGTCGGATTGTTCTAAGTTCCGTTCACCTGTGGTCCATTCAGCGCTGTAAATACGTTAAAGTTTACCACAATAGTTGAATTGAAACGGTTAGCGTATGCGCGTTTATGAAAATTATCGTTCTTAAGATAAATAGAGTATTATTTTTCAAATAAGGTTTTACATATTTTAACTAATTTCGCTTTTTAAAAAATATCAATAAAAGAAAATATAACTTGGTCAATATCGAAAATGTGATTTTATGTGATATAGTCGACTTAAAATATGTATCTAAATTTAGAAAAGCCTAATCGTACAACTAAAATGAATGAGTAGAAAAATATCTTCAGTATATCTCCACTATCTAGTTGACTCGTTGATAGAACAAAATAAATTTAATGCTTGAACAAGTAAATACTAAGAAAAATGTTACAAAGTCTCATTCATAAAATAATAAAAATGAGAATTTAATCTCATCTCATCTTCGTAGATTAAGTCGTGTAATTAGCCTTATCTGAAGTATTAAAACTGGGATCTTCATTGTACTTGTGTTACAAAATTACTAAGAAAATGATATTTTTAGGCTACCGAGTTCTTAATTAGGTCTCTTAATATATTTAGTAATATTATTTATTGTTCTAAACCTAAGTAAACAAATACATCTCTCGTTTTCTTCTGTTTATCATTTAACGGCTCCTCAAATTTCTAGTGGTACCGTTATTTTACCGTTTTTTATTTTAAATTTATTAAATATTATGATTAATTAATTATTTTAAAAATCTGTCAAATAAGATTGAAACACTTGGGACAAATTGAAATTTAAACTTTGTTAGTTTAGGTTATGCTATAGAGAAAGTAGGTTTGTTTTTGCCATTTAAAAAAGCCGTTTAACAACTTACTATAGCAGCGATGTGTAATACCTCTAATAAGTTCTTCCCTTTAAAAATTCATGTAAAATAATTTTGAAATAAGCCTTATAAAAGTAACCCTTTGAAAAAAAACCTGTATACATTACACCGTAGGAATTAAGAAGGGCTCAAGTTGAAAATCATTTAATTTTTAGAACCAGTTACATTTTCGTGTTAAAACTTTAAATTAACATTTACATTCGGTATAAAACGTATAAAACGGTATAAAACGCAGCAATTAATACGTTTGGCCGTAATTATTCCCAAGAGCTTGTTATTCGTATATCTTTCTTGTATGATTTCATTTCCCATGTAATTCTATCCTATATAAATACTCCATTTCAAGGAAATGCATCTGGGGCTTGTTAATATTGTTTATAATTGACATTACCAGAATACCTTCGGGAATAAAGGACACTGACAAAACAAAAAGACACTCATATAAGCATAAACATTAGCAAAAATGTAATATTAAATTTCACTGACTTACAGCATTGATTTTCCTCGCCATGTCATGAGGAAACAATAAATTTTACAAGTGAAGCTGCGTTAATATTGTATGAGTAGGTAATGCATTAATCATCTGTGGTTTCGAGTTCAGAGCTGACAGTATAGCACGTTATTATTGAAGACTATTCATTTAAGCAAGAATGAAATTACAAAATATAAAGTATTAGTAATTGCTATTCTATATTATGCATAGAGGTACTCGTAATTCTTTTTCCTTCTACGCGGGTGAAATCGCAGGTTAAAATAATTCAAGCAGACCTTTACGCTACTTCTCACTGATTGATGTCATTAATTAACAATATAATAAAATTTCTATAGCAATTTATAGTCTAGTTGTGTTGCACACAGCACAATAGTTAATACTTGTACGTAGAGATCAGCGATATTCCCTACAAACAAGCGGTGTGATAATGTCATCCAATAAAATCGAGTAATCTAAGGTCAGTTTTGTTTTTCAGAAGTACTATAAAATACTTTTGAATTCCGTATATAGATTCAGTTGGTTATTCAATTGTCAATACTTGGTCGTAGACCGTTCTATCAGCGATATTCTCTTCAAACACAGCGGTGTGATAATATCATGCAGGAATACATAGTAATCGAAGCAGATCTGTTTGTTAAACATCCATACTATCGGCCAAAATTAGTACAAAAATACTATTCAATTCGGTATATAGGTTGGGTAATGGGTTGGTTATACAATGTCAATACTTGGACATAGACCGTTCTATCATCGGCGATATTCTCTTCAAACAGAGCGGTGTGATAATGTCGT
>JADANM010003811.1:7016795-7035445 GCA_026213755.1 Eurema hecabe | reverse complement strand
TTCAAACAGAGCGGTGTGATAATGTCGTGCAGTAATATATAGTAATCCAACCAGATCTGTTCGTTACAGGCGTCCATTTGTTATGGACAATATCGTGCGGCCAGTGCCTCCATTCGCACATCATTTGTCAAGCCCTATCTTAACTCGTGTGCTATCATACGTCACAGGCCTTGATGTGAGGCTAGCATAGCTTAGGGGAGTATGTTTGGTATTGTATAATTCAGTACATACGAGTCCTCGACTTGGTATACATGAAAAGACGAATTAGTTAAAAGTGAGAAGAATAAAATCGCTAACAATATCATAAATGATTTTCCTGTTGTTGCATAATCATATTATGCTTAACAAATTTTACCACTAACACATATTTAAAACATGTTGCAAAAAATGTTTATTTAAATACTTAAAACTAATGTTTCATACGCATCTTATATATACAATGTACAGTACTTTTCCTTAAAATTATCATATTGGAAGCGCATCTTACAATCGTTGATCCAAATGATTTTATCAGCAAGCATTTAACGCGTGAAAGGAAGCTCAAGATATACTGGGCAAGATATACTACAACGTAGGATGAAATTTAACCATATTATATTTCTACAAAATTTCTGCAACTTAAAGACATTCTTTTATATAATAAAAACAATTATTTGGTGCCAGGATATTTGGTGGGTTTGATAGTAATGCTGACTCTTACTATCATGACACTTCCCGAGGTTTTAACTATGTACCCGTATAACTAATAAAAAAATTCTTAATGTAAATATAACGTATTTAACTTTCATAATTGTAGTTCTATAATGCAAGGGTTTACATACTGTACCGTTCGTACAAACAAACAGACTCTGCGCTAAAATTAAAACTCACCTTTTAAATTTTATTTTCAGAAGGAAAATGAAATTGTTAAATATAAATTGACATTGATTAATAAAAAAAGAGCATACCTTTTTAAAAAGAACATTATATTTTATTGTTAAAACTTAGCTTGGCTCAATTTTATATTGAAAATTTCATTTTTTTAGTGGGGATTAAATAAGAGTATAGTACGCATCATTTATGTTTAGCGATTGACGAGAATAGCTGCGCATCGGTAGAATCGCGCTTGTAATTGACGTATTAGTGCGAGAAAGACAACACGACTGGGACAACCAATCAACGCTCGCGCACACGACGATCATGCGCCCCGCGCGCCGCGCCGCTACCTCGATACCTTATTTTTGACTTCTGCGCAGGTTTCGTTCAGCGCTAAAGATTCGTGACGCGTACTATAAGTCGTCACGCTCGGTTATGTAACGCCCGTTCGGGTGACGTCGGCTGTCATCGACTTAATGAAACTAACTTTTATAATTTATTATAAAATCAAGTAATAACAGTAGCCCTCATCAAGTTCTGAGTATCTTACAGTAATTATCAGTTGTAATACACAATTACTTAACACGGAAGCGGCACTTAATAGTACCTAATATGAATATGCACACGCAATCGCTATAATTTATTAGAGAATTAGCTCGCGTCATGAATACGTTACATTAATATAAGATTATTAGCTAATAATGTTATAATTACTCCCATAAGATATAGCGTCCGTCGAGTCTATGACTAAACGAGATGACGTCTTACTTTAAAACCTTTAAAATATGTAAGCTGTAATGTAAATGTAAATATGTAAAACTTTGAAGAGCTATTCTCTTATTTTTAGAAGGATCTTGAGGATATCAAGTACTAGATTGTCTTCGAAAAACAAACAATATAAAAATAGGGTATTCAATTGCAAAATCGCGATGTTTATTAGGATTTTTTATTTCCAATTTTGCTTTGATATATAAAACTTTTCAACTCGTAACATTATTGATGAACAGCCGGACGTAAGTCATTGTTAACTGATAAAGAATACTCGCTTTGGCTTAGATTAAGAACACACATATCTCTCTATCGTAAATTGAAATCTACACTAATTGAAAATCTATTACAAAGATAAAATGCGATCATTTTAGAACGTTACTAAATCAATATTCTGTCAAACTAGTAAATATATGAATATTTAAACTACAATGTAAGATACAGTGCAATTAGGAAAATTAAATGCTTTTTTAAACGAGCAATCCAACAGGATAAAATCTAAGTATCCGTTCGCAAGTCAAACGGTGTGATCGAAATGAGAGACATTTAATTCGTACTTTAACTGGTAATTAAGGCGACATTACTTCGCAATGAAGCTGTTTTTTCAGTAACTAAGGGGTTATAGACGTAGGGAGGGAGAGTGGATTTAAAAAAAACGTAAACGTAACGTAACGTAAACAATACGAATCGTGTGCGCGATATGTTTATATTGTTCCCACATTGATTTATTATTAAATTTTTATTAATTTATATATCTATACTTTATATATTTTTAACTCTCGTTGCTTGTAACAGTAATTGAAATATTTGGGATACCTATAAAAATAAAGTTGTCTTTGCTATAAAAAATAAACAAACACAGTACAGATATTCCAATCACTAGATAATTGTTTAAAACACTATGCGAATCTTATTGTTTGCTCAAAGACTCAGTGGCTAAGTAAAGAGCTAATGAATAAACAGCCGGCAAGAACCACTCGGCTGATTGAAACAAATCGTTCCGTATCGAACGGCTAAGAGTTTTCTTATATTGTGAAAAGTTAAACGGGTCTTTTGTTCGTTCGTTCGTTGGTTCGCATTGAAACAGGTCATTACCGAGTTTTGAACTAAGTTTCGAATGCCTGTTTATAGATATAAGCGGTCGAAAAATTAGGCAGAAGAAAATTTTGTCTAGACTATTACGAGGAAATATTCATTTATTAAAAATGTGTAACATCTGAATTTGCTTGTTTGTTTATTGGAAAGTGCTTATCTTTGAATTTATTGATTCGATTAGCAAAATGATTTTTACACAAATAAAGGTTGCAGAAGGTTTGGTATAGGATATTTGTGTCAAGTCCATATAGTGATATATTCAAAAGCAAAAATTTTTTCGTCGGTAGTTATTACATTATTGAATAAACACCAGGAACCTCGAGAAACCTCGAGAAATTGAAGGAAATCGTTCCCTATCGAACGGTTTAAATGCGTTCTCTTGTTCTGTGAAAGTTAAAAGGATCTTTTGTTCATTCGTGGGTTCAAGTTGAAACAGGTCACTAACGAGTTCTTTACTAAGTTTTGAATGCTTTGGTTAATCGATAGATGGTCAATTTGAGAAAAGGTAAACAAAACTGTAATCTTCTATACAACTGTTTTATTCGCCTAGTGGTTATTGGACAACTGAACAGAAAATCTTCTGATGGTACGCGATCACTTTCGTAAAAGATGTTTGAATAAAGAAAAAGACAAGAAATGTTTATAAAAGATTAAAATATGAAGATAGTCGTCGACACGTAAACATAATTACTTTACTAATAATATTATCATAATACAAAATATACTTAAATGTAGATCTTAATATCATATGTTTGTCGCATCGAGAAAATGGGCAATAAAATAAAAACGTAATAAAATGAAAGAAACTTTAAAAAGGAATTGCATATTTCACGTAAGCGGTAAGCGTTTGCTATTTTATAGAACAAATGTGTTTCTTGCGAAAGGAATTTTTATATGGACTTATATTACTTGCATACTTTTGCTAAAGTTGTTATAAAAGTCACGTTGTGGTCTGCGATCATTTGTCAAGCTTTCGTCTTCAAGTTATTAAGTTGTATTCAAAGTGACGCGCTCCATCACTTATAGTTTAGTGAGTCCTTTTGAAAAATTATCACATCATTGTGGTTACAGCGTTTAAATAGTATAGTAAACAATCTTGTTTATTGCTATTTAAATAGAATTTTTTTTTTTTATTTTTAAGGAGTTGTTTGTAACAAAATAGCTTGAATATAGTTATAATAATTCATAAATTTGTAATTAATATGAATTAATAATTATAATGAACTATTTAGTAGTGAACTATTCTAATGGTGGTCCATTATACAAGTATAAGTAAAGAACAATGATTAAAAACACTTTTTACACAAACCTTTTTTTTTGTATACATATAAAAATAAAAAACACAGACAGCCATTATATATTCCAGTAGTTAAATCTCATCGGCAAATCGTTTTAGTATACAGGCAGTACTTACAACCATTTTACGTCTGGCCGGCATGTTAGGCCCGCAAAGTTCGATGTCGAAAAGTTGTATATTATATATGCTAAGTCTCTCATAAGTCATTAGCGCGATGCAGAACTCGGCGCATTAGTAGCTGTCGCTACACGTGCCGAGATATTTATTTATAAAAACTCATACTTGAACATGAAGCTAACACTATAACCGAAGCAACATTTCTGCTATATTAGAGCGGGGATATTCAGAGGTGCTCGAAAAATGTATTACAAAATTTTATGCGAAATGTCAGATGAACGCTGAGAGTCAAATAAAAGCTTCTAAAGCTCACTTTCTGTATGAAAGTGTACTAATTTATATGATTTCCAAGTCAAAGTGTATTCTTTGGTCTTTTTATATTTCTAAGCGAACTCGCATGAGAAGTAAGTAGGTCTCATAATATGAGCTCGCTCAGAAATATTATAAGTATATGAAGCGCCCGTTTCGGATTGCAATGAATATAATGGTTTTATATCTAACGAGCCACGACCTCGTGATTTTTTCCGTGTAACCGTCAAAATTTTTGAGCTAGTATTTAGCTTAAAAACTTTCATAAATATTTAACTAATAATTATTTTCCCTATAAAAAGAGAAAGCACTTAAGAGTTGTTTTAAAAATAAAATGTAAACTTATCGTATTCCAATAGAGTCTAAAACATGAAATGTGATTACATATTTGATCAGTGCCAGACATTCCACCGCCTGAACAGTGATGTGCAAATGTCACTGCTCCGGTCTGAAGGGCACTGTAGCCAGCGAAATTACTGGGCTGATGAGTCTTAACATCTGACGACTCAAAGTGGGGAGCGTCAGTGTAGAGCAACCCTGCCCGGACTTGGGCTTTATAGCAAAGTTCCGGGTAGCACTGCATTGGCTATGGGCTGGCGTTACTCTTACCATCAGGAGTGCGTCCAGCTCGTCTCCGCTCCTCATAGTATAAAAAAAAATTGATCCGCGTCGAAACCAAATTAATATTATGAAAATAAGATTTCAAATTAATGACACCTAATTTAAATTAGCTATAAGTATAACACTAAATAATTTGCCGTGTCAAGTCACAAGTAGAATAAGAACTTAGTCTAGTTTCCAGAATTTTTAATTTAGACCTTTTTAACTCCACTTACCTAAAGTCTGCGAAAAATCTGCAAAAAGCTAGACAGCTTTTGACCAGACGGTCAGAATGTCCTAACCGAATACACTGTCGTATGCTATTCTAGTCAGCTGTGTAAATGGTGTAGCTGATCGACTTTGAGGCGATTCGGTTAGCCGCTCGCCACATCAGACCGAACCTATACAATATTAATCTTCGGTAGATCAACTCATGGTTAGCAGATACAATGTATTTGATAACATCTGAAGTCTAGTCCAGAGTTTGATTTTAATGCGCGCTCTGCGGTCTTCTTACTTTCCATGAATCAGGGATCTTTATAGTAGAACTAGCTGACCCGGCGAACTTTGTTCCGCCTTAATGGCAATAAGTAAGCAGATTCTGTTTTTTTTTATAAAAAAAAATACAAAAAATTAAATACCTTACCTTATAGACCTCTTGAGTTATAAGTGGTGTAACTAACCGAACTTTATATATAGTTAAAGATTCCTGTGATCTTCTTTAATGTGCAAATTAATATCATTTTTAAGCTCAACACACAGTAAGTCAGTAACAGAGATTTAAGCGCAACGAACAAACTCTTCGGCCTCATGTAATATATGCATATATAATTTTACCGTTAATATTACACATATTATATTATCTTTAAATATTTAAGATATATAATAAACTAGCTGCTGCCCGCAACTCCGTCCGCGTGGTCTTTGATATAAACCCCTTCCCTCTTATAACCCTTTTTTTTTCAGTTAAAAAGTAGCCTATGTTTTATCTCAGGCTCTAGACCATCTGTGTACCAAATTTCATTACAGTCGGTTCAGCGATTTGGTCGTGAAATCCTAGTAGCCTATGTCCTTTCCTAGGCTTTTCGGTTCAGTAGTTTTAGCGTGATGGAAAGACAGACAGGCAGAGACTACTTTAACCTTTAAACTGACTCACGTGCCTTATAAGCAGCGCAATGCATTGAAACGTTTTTGTTGTTTTGCTTGTTAATGATATGTGGTTCTTTTTCTTACTTGATTATAATTTTGGTTTCATTGGACCTAAACAAGTATACGTTTTTGTGTATTGAACAAAATTTCTATCTAACGAGAAGAATTCGACATGACTTATTATTAGCTCACATTAAGTACAATAAAGTTATGGCGAAGGAATAAAATCAGACCACTTTAATATCTTAAAGTAACCTTGCAAGGAAAAACATAGAATAATAAGTTTGCTGCCGATTTTCAACTAGCAGCTGTGAGCAAGCTAACGTGGCTAGCATAAATTTATTTTGCGCATTAACGATGGTTCAAACGCGTGAAGCGTGCACTTTGCATTTCAATGAATTTGTTATAATCACGCCGGATATTTGCTCAGGGCTAGTTTGTTTCATTCATCGCTCAATTACGTGGAAATATGTGGTCGTAGTACACTTATACAACTACTGGTGAGGCAAATAGCTTTAAACATTTTTTAACTTTTGACTAAAAGCTCTTTTTTAGGAAATACAGACATGAAAAAAAATGTCATAAGAATCTTTTTGTCCGTTAAATTTTTTTTTTTTTTGGTAATTTGTACTTTTGTTTTTGTTCATGTTGGAAATTTTAAGTTAATATTCTATGTAAATAAAGGTTCTAATATAATATTATAAGTTATCATTAATGTGATGGTGAATGTATGCCTGAAACAAGAAAATGTACTCAAAATTGATTATTAAGCCAAATTGAAGACGGACTATACATAAAAGGAAACGAAACAGCAATTTCAATTTATTATATTTTCAACGAACGAAGCGAAACCATTTCCATACTTGGTAAAACATTTGATATTTTATTTAAATTTTCATACAAAGTGTAACGATACTCGACAGCACTTCTGTTCACACAAGTATATAAAGATACTTTTATTGGGGATCAAAATATACCTATTCCCGTAGTTTTCACTTCAAATGGCGAGTGTTTTGAAATTCAATAGGAAACAAAACGACGGTTGAGTTTCAGTGCACTCTGAATGTTGTTTAAAACGGTACTACAGCTCATACATTTTTGATGTTATGTCCTGACTTGATAGTACTTTAGACATCTGATTCGCTCACATTATGTACTGTAAATTGGGAGTCAACGTTATTGTTTGTTGTTTATATTTAAGTATGTGGTTACGTTATGTGTTATAATTATACTAGTTTTAATGTAGGTTCATTCAGCTTGTGGTACTAAGACCTTCAAAAATAATGTGGCTTGCCTTTATGGGATGACGCCACAAACTGGCATAGATTACCACTTTATAATATTAGTATAGATGACTTTCTCTTCCCTGATGAAGGAAATTTAATTAAAAAACTAAAAATGTGTAATAAAAATGTACGATGGGAACGAATACAGGTGGAATAAATTCAGACAAATGTAGGTATACTTCGCATCTTCACATCTAAGATAAATATTATATTATCCGCCATAAACACACTTCCTAGTTCAAGCCCTTTACAATCATAATAAAGGGAAATCCCTTTATGCACGTATAAAGCGAAACGCATACATTAATAAATACTTCATTCAACTTTGGTTGCTATCCTCAAGATAAGATAAGAGACTCTGCATCATAGTGCATACATTATATTTGTCTTTGTTTTATTTTTTTATTATATTCGAATAAATTGACTATACTGTGTAGTATTCTTTGTCCAAATGTATTTAATAAAATTCTTTTATATATATTATGTAAGCTTCATAATCATCTCAGAGAATAAAAATCAAAGAGGATTCCAAAGTAATTCATAATAGACATTTTATATTCATTTCTTGCACAGAAAATCTCTTCCACGTTTTTCCCAGAAGAAAAAGAATTCAATTTCAAACGAGGAAACATTTAAATAGATTCTTGTTGAAGTTTCGACAGATAACGAATTTATTACACCAATTGTTAAGTTCGAACTAGGTAGAACTATCTTTTGTTATTGAAATCAAGTGAAATGCAAACGCGAAATCAAACTGTCCAATTTTCATCTTAGTGGCCCTGTAGAAACTAGGTGGAGCCATACTGTTAGGCAGATATGCTTCAACTGATGTAGTACCACCCTTTTTAAGATACCCAGCATTAAGTTTTGTCATCCCGTCTGAGATGTCAGTGAGATGCGATAATTCGGAAACCAATATTTATCTTTCAAACCCACAATTTTTGACTTTTCCCATTTTAAAACGCAAAACTATTAACAAAGAACAATAACTGTAAATTATTGTAATAGTTATAGCAATTTTTTAAGTAAGCTTCAAATAATCTCTCTAACGAAGAAACATCAAAGTGAAAGCTCATAAAAGTAATTTTAGTTTTTGAGAAAAGAAAAAAATTTAGATAACATTTCAACTAAACCTATTAGCGAAGTTCATAATTAGCTGACTGTTGAAAGCTAGGAGTCATCAAGGCTATTTTAAATTACCTAAGTTCTGAAGAAATGTATCCTGTGAGCACTTTGAAAATAAATTGAGAGGACTGTCTAGGGAATACTTTGTGAATTACATAAAATTAACTATTCCATCTTATTTTACTATTATATTGAAAAGTCCTTAAGGCCTTACTTTTTCTTTATGTCTGCTCTCTAAGAATTATCTCCTTCCTTATTGGAATCCTTTGAGACATAATAATATAACATGTGCAATTTTTTTGCTGACTTAATTTCTTATAATAACTAAATGTGGTTTACTTTAAAGTACAGAATAGAACCAGCGTAGTTCTTATGTGCCTTTACCGTGCTGTATTTTAAATAATCTGACCTTTGAACGTATAATTATAGAGTAATTACAAATATCGTACCAAATTATATGTTTTAAAAATTAACCTATAATTTTAATATGGCTGACAGATTTATGCATGAAGAGTAGTATACTTGGATTTAAATATACCTTTTTTAAAATACAATATCGACCTGTGCTGAATTCAGATTATAATTAATAAAAATAATTATATAAAATGACTAACTTTGACCTCTGATTACGTTTATAAAGAATTACCTAAAAAAATGTTTTTTTCAGTTGCATTAATTGCATGTTACATTATTAATTATTGATTAAAATACAAAAAAAGATCTACACATTTCGGAGTTACATTAACCCTAGAGTGGGCGCGTCTTTTTGCGTAACGTCAGTGGGCGCGTGGTGAGCATTTTGCCGCCTCATTTTCTTTGACCATTTTGACTAGTAATACAGCAATTTAATATTTTTTTCTTTTAGGTTTTTAAATAAATTAACAGTAAGTAATAAGAAATCAACATATTTGTTCAACTTTATTGTATAAAATTCGGTTTACATAAGACTTTAGAAAACTCATTATTTTAATTGACTTTTTTTCTCTTATGCTACATAATACATTTTAATACTCAAAAAATATAACAAAGTTATATATTTTCTAAATCTACAGGACACGCTTTTTCAAAAAAGTCGTCACAAAGATATGTACAATGTTCATTGCACAGTAACTTTTGGCATCTGGAACACCCTTTTTTTGTGCGGCTGGTTTTCTTTGAGGGCCATATACTGCATTTGCCCTCCTTTTTGAAGAAGATCCTTGTTTTAATGGGACAAAGCAAGCAATTTGGTTACTCAAATGAATATTTAAATCTTCAAAATCAGATGTATCTTCTAGCCAAGACAAAATTTGAGCTCCTATTTTATCCATTCTTATCAATCAATTCTTTGAAATCCTAAGACAAAAATATTTTTAGTTGCAAACATTATTAAAGCACCATAAAATATAGTCAACATTTCGAGTTTTCAAAAAAATTATTATACAATAATACTTACGTGAGTGGGCGCGCGGTGAGCAATTTGCCGCCCGGCGACACCTGATGGTAGAAACCTTCTTCTCCAGCGGTCCCCCGAGCACTGAAGGCGTCCAGATTCTCAGCAACCATTGCTAACGAGATTGGGGGCAGCTACTAAGACGCACAAGTCTAACGGCTAGTTATTTTAAAAAATATTAACGGTTTTTTAGCGCGGGCGGCAAAATGCTCATAGCGCGCCCACTCTAGGGTTAAGGCGTTACAGCCTCAAAATAAATAACATTAGGGTTGGACGGTTTCCATAAAACCATAACGAGACTCGAGTGTGAAATAAAAGATTTATCTTTAGTAAGGAAGAGAGTATCTATATATAGATTCCTATACATGAATGAATGTATTAATACGAGCTGCTGCCCGCGACACCGTCTGCCTGGACTTTCATATAAACTTTGACCCTCCCCTTCCTTCCTTTAATGTTCTTTTGTCTCCAAATTTCGTTCTAATCGGTTCAGTAGTTTTAGCGTGACGGAAAGACAGACAGACATAGTTACTTTCGCATTTATAATATTAAGTATGGACTATGTTTGTAATATTGAGTGGATATTGAAACGCATCCCTTGAAAGTTTAAACCCTTTGAGATAAAGTTTTGGTCATTTGTTACACTAGACCTGTTCTGCAGTTCCTTCGAATTAGGCTGTTACTATAGTAACAAGATATCTTATAGCAATAAATGAATATGGCTACTAATGACAAAAATATTGTTTTATATTTCTAATAGTAATACAACAACAAAATATAATAACAATATAGTTTTTGTGTATTTTAATTAGTGCAATATAACTGAAACAAAAGTGCTGACAGTCCAATCATTATGAACACAATAAAAGTAATTGTAGATTCTTAAGAGATATAATGTATACCTACGACTTTTTGTATAATTATGGATGTGTATTCTCGTCATGACGTGGTACAAGTGCAAAATGAAAGATTTATCTTTGGCAAGGGTGCGTTGTAAATAAATTCACAGCTTCCTATTGAGAGTCGCCAGCGAAATTGGCTTAGAGTGTTCTTGTAAAGAAACCTCTTTGATATTCTATGTAGGGACGTCAAATGGTTGAACAGAATGGATGTGAACCTCTTCTAAGTACCCTTCAGTGGTCTAACGTTAGTAATACATAATTTTGGTACTAGCAATCTTTCTCCCCTGTGTTTTCAAATTGTTTAAAGCCTTAGTTTAGTGTGTATGTTTATAGGAAAATGAACAAGGGTAGATTCCTAGACTGTGAAAGCTATTCGTTCCGCTCATCTGAGCGCCTCATACCAAGTATTCCTCAGTCTAAAACTCAATACTCTCGTAACTCTTATGCTTCATCTGCTGTAACGTTATGGAACTCCCTGCCGTTATCAGTAAGGAAAGCAACTTCTCTTTCTTCTTTCAAAAAACTGGTACACCAGCATTATCTTTCTATCGCTTTCAATTTGCATAATTAGAACCTTCTTATCTATGTATGTATATGTACTTATGTTTATGTATGTATATATAGTATTATATTATGTGTAAGTATTTTGTAATGTGTCTCTTATTGTTTAAAGTTGCACTACGCCACCTAATTGTTTATTTTGTATGTTTTGTCCTGACTTGGTTGCCTGGAAGAGATCACTCTTAAGTGATAAGGCCGCCAGTTACTGCAATCTTTCCTATTTTGTAAGGTTTATATTGTTATGTGTAACGAAGTGTTATAAACAAATAAATAAAATAAGGGTAAGGCCCCTATGTATATTGGCTATTATAAAAAATAAATATAGCTCTTGAAGAGTAGGGTATATGGACGTAAGCTGTTTATTGGTGACATTCTTCTTTCATTTGGATATGAAAGTTGATTATTTTATTTAATTGCATAAACGTGTTCCCTTCAAAACCCAGAAATACTTAACATGACATTAGTTATACTTTTGTTCGTGTATGAGGTCCTCTGGTTGCCTGGCAGAAATCACTGATTAGTAATTAGGCCGCCATTTACAATTGTGTTCTTCGTGTAATTTGGTTTTAGTATTTGTTATATAGAAAATAATAAATTAAAAATCGATATACTTTACGTACGTTTATTATTGGTGACTTTATCTTTCATTAATTTTTTATTTAATTCGTATCGTATGATTTTTTTTCTTAAAGTCAACAACACAGTAAGAAACACTTCTCTTATCAGGCTATGATACTGTTCTTTTTTTGTTAATAAGGAGGTTCGTGTTCTTTTACCCTCTATTGTATAAAAAAAATACCATTATGTTCGTCACGCAACATCGCGGGTAGCGTAGTCTAAAATATATGACGTCATTAAAACATATTTAACAAAAGATTACACAATATAACGCTATTAAGACGGTATAAATTTAAAAATTTCATAAAGTATTTTCGAGCGAGCAACGCTATATTTTTATAAGTACCCGATATAATTAGTGAAGTGGAAATTTCTATACAGTGTTAGCGTCGGAAGTGAAATCTAATTAGTGGATCTGAAGTCGGTTGGAACACTTTGACCTATGGAGCTTCCTTAAATTACAGGAAAGGGTGTAAAGTAAATACTTTTATGTTTATTATAGAAATTTGTGACGAATAGCCACTCTGTTAATTTCAAATGTGAGTTGATTTTGATTCCGTTTGCCAAAAATCTCAAAGTCGACGTAATCTGCATATAATAAAATAACGTTTAAATAATAAATTCTATAATAACATAAATAAGAAAGAAAATTATAAATTAAATTTAATATATTGATAAGTTCACTACAGTACTTATTAGCATAAACTATCATTAATTGTTTTTTATTATAGGTTTCATTCACTTCTAAGAAACTGTCATAGGTTAAAACAGTTTACTTCTTATTTTTGTTAAAAATTGGCGATGACTTTCATTTAGGTTATGGACGACATAGCCGTTTTCTTAATCCTAATATCAATTCCCAGACGATCTCATATCCCTCTGAGACAGTAATCACACCCTAAAAATGTGCACTTCAAACAATGCATAACGTATTCAGAAAATACTGAAACTGCGGAATTATGCAAAAGTTAGAACTAATTTACTTTCAGAGCTAAACTGAGGCAACGCACGAGATTGTACGTTTAAATAATCCTCTGGTACATTTCTCGTGACAAACGTTCACAGAACGCGAGTGTAAGATAACCTCCTACGAACGAATGGCTCATATCCGGAACACATTGGCCTGAATTAGACGCGATCACGCTATGAGTCGCAAAAATTGCGCCTGATTTTGATGTACACACGATATGTCGTGTACAATGTACTTACTATATTATCGCCGTGCACACGACATCTTGATATCGAACAGAATAACTATTTATACAATTTTTAAATAAACTAGGTGTTAAAATTAACTCTCTGTTAACACAACCTGTGTTAAAGATATTAAATGAATTCATTGAAATTATTATAAAGAAATGTTTTTTCTTAACATTTTGTCATTACACCTTCTTATTAGTTTTACTGTGGTTCTTTGATCAATTATTAATACTTATTAAAATTTGAAATTACAATAACATACTTATTACACGATAGCGAAACAAAAAATAAAAAAAATGCGAAATCAAATTCACTTTATCTCTTTATTTGCTTAGTTGAAGCGATAAAATCATTTTTTATTCTAATCTGTAGTTTTTGATCGAACCATTAACATTGTAAGCCTTAGCTTAAGCATTAGCTGCTTAAGCTAAGGCTTACAATGACGAGACGTGTAGTGTTCCAAAGTGTGCTGATGATCGTAACCTCGTTCCCTCCCATTGATCCCGATTTCGCCTCTGTATAAAGAAAACCAATTTATATTCAACACCAAAATCGCGTGCGCGTTCACAATAACCTTCCGTGTGTTCACGGCGAAAACGACTCTTTAGTAAAGATGTGTTTGTAACGTCACAGCTTATTCGTGCGAAAAGCTCTAGAGGATCTTACCATATAATGAAAACCATTCCGAGATAAAAAATTACGGACCTTATTGAAATTCGAGATCGCAGCGCGCTTCGCTGTAAAATTTTATATATTTTTAGCTCGTTTTAAATAGTTTTTATTCTGATAATTACTTCACCCGATGATGCTACAATAATTTAAATAACAGTATTATATACTATTATATATATTTTTCATATGAGTAATTTACATATTCAAATTGATTCACTCTGAAATGATTTCAAATCCTTATATTAATAAAAATGGAAGTTCTCTAGTGGTACAAGACCATGTACCTAACTAAGAATTTTACCGGCATAAAAACTCATAACGATTTTTATATTTACCACGCTTTTTGGATTAGAGATTTCAAATTTGAGGTAGTTTGCGCCTTATAACTTTATATAGACTTCGTTATAAATAATAAAGAAAAACAAAAAATTCTTACATCAGTATTACATAAAAGCTAAGCTTTCTAGTACCGAGATTCGTCTTGGCGTTTCGTACAATTTCGAGGTGCGGCACTCGATTGAGAGATACTTCACACGCCTTCACGGTTGTTACACCTGAGCTCCGAATAGATCCTGTTAATCTGATAAACTTAAGGAAACACTTAAGTAGAAACAATATTGTATTTTATATGGCTAACGGTTTTGGTAGAAGTTTTGGAATCGAACACTAATATTCATCTTTTTGTGTTTTTATATTTTATTTGTCTTGTGTATTGTTTCAACATTAAAGTAGAACATATTTCGTGTTTTTGTCCTTTGCTTAAAAATCTCTAGGACATTATCTGTTGAAGTAACTAGAACCTATACATCTAGACCTCTTCTTACAACCAGATGAGACTTTCTACTAAAAATAATTATTTGGAAGTCTAAAAGTTAAAAGTTGCATAGTCTAGGCAAGTATAAAATGGCTATTGTAGAAAGATCTGCTGAAGAGAATGCAGCAAACAGGAAAATTTAGGCTCCCGGTAGCCCCGGACACCGGACCAAATACAAGCGACTGAAAATTTTGCATAATTTCACTTTTTTATAGAGATTATAATTCTTATTTCAATTTTGTTTTTTATAACATAAATTGTTTTCATTTCAATTAATTGTATACTTTAATATCAGTAGGAGCACCGTGGAATCATATTTTACTTAATCTTTAAACCGATGTTTTTTCCTTCCTGTTCTTTTTCATCTTTTTAACTGGCTTGCAAGCGCACTCAAGAACTCCTAGCTTTGTGACTGATGGTCATTCGACCACTAAAAAAACCTTATACAATAATACGCTCAAAACCCCCCATTTTAAAATAACTTCATAGTTTACCAACCCATGTTTTACAACGAATTAATAATAATAATTAATAATAATTTATTTATAGTTCACAAAAATTTTCATTACATTTTTGTTTTACTTAAAATAACAATACCAATTGAGTACGAGTTACAATTCGATCAAAGCTTGAATCTGCAGACCTACACTAAGTTAGCTTGTGTCGTAGGCCTGCATCCCTTCCTTTGATAAATAAAATTAATATAACATTATAACTAAATTAATATAACATTGTTTCACAAAGATATCCAGTATCTACTAGACTCAATTAGTTTTAACGACGTGGTTATAATAAAGTCAAAGGAGAGACGAAAGGAGCAAATGTATGAAAATACGTTTTAATTATTTTCTCAGAATACAATACGATGCTTTATTGCTGCTTGCTTTATTGCGTCAGCGTCGTCTTTTGGTTATTTAATAGTTTTCTATTTAATGTTCTTCATTATTTAAAGCCTATAATTTCCAACTAGACTTGGGCTAGTAATTTATCAATTTGGTATGTATTGTCTGCTTTCTTTACCAGGGCAATTTGCTTTACGATGTTACAGTCGTATTACTGCATACTAGCTGTGCCAAACGGATTTACCGCTGTAGTTTATGTTCCCATAGCAACCAAGATAATTTAAAAATACTAAATCCTAAAAATATTCATTTAAAAATACTAAAAAGGATATAATATATCTGTATATGTATTTAAGGCATTTTATAGTATTTTTGAGCACAAGTAAAAACATTGTCGTTTAGATTGTTGTGCATTTTAAATATTAAATTCACTATAAAACAAATGTAAACAATAAAGATATTTTACAATAGTACCTATTATATAAAATATTTACCTATAGTATATACGACTAGAATATAGATAAGGTAATTTTTAGAGACTAGCAAATAGGATTCATTCAGGCTCCAACGTAATATTTTATGTAAGCAGACCGCACGTAAAAGCAAACTAAAACTTACATTTTAAGTAGGTCATTTTACCATACCCGCTATAAAATTATCATTAAATTTTTAATTTCATTTCATATTTAAAACGTTCTAAGTATAACCCAGTATAATGAGGCAATTAATATTACAAAGAACAAATTGGTTCGGAATTTATTAACCTAATATTATTATAATTTAGATATTTCTACGACTGTTGATTCGAGTCAAAGAGTATAAGCAGTGTTTTAAAAATTATCTTATGAAAAAATTCGATACAGACATACAGATCGTTTAGTAATAGATTTCAATAATTTCTTTGTTGTTTTTGTCACTATTCGAAATGGCAAAAAATTATTACTTGGAAAGGCAGTTGAAGAATTCTACTTAATATTTCTAGAATAATGCACGCGGTAGAATACTATTTGTTAAATACGAAGTAAAACATTGTAGAGGTTTACTGAACGTGGAAGGATTATCCAAACACTGGAATTTTTTGTCACCGAACGGAAAACAACTTCGTTAACACCGCTTTTAGTTCTAAGCAATACTATTTAGCTCTAAATAGAACTCGCTTTAACTAAATGGAAAGCGTTTTTCAATTCGTTTTCCGCTGATAGTTTAGTAGACTAACAAGACTTATTAATTGACTTAAAGCTATATATCAGTTAAATGTATAATAATTGTTGTATACTTTTAAAACTGTTCTTGAATTATAATTTTAAATTTATTGCCACGCGCGACCATCTCGTTGAATCAGCTTCCTCATACAGCGTTCCCGAACACATACGACCTAGAGACATAAAAAAGAGCATACCTATTCTTAAAAGGCCGGCAGGACACTCATAACTACGCGAGTGCTCATGGGCAGCGCTGATCACTTGACATCAAGTGATGCTTCTGCTCGTTTTCTCCCTCTAATATAAATATATAATAAAACAAAATGTACATAAGTCTAAAAAAAGAAACATTAATTAAATCAACGCAAGTATTTAATTTTCCAAATTGTATTTCGTACAATTTCATTATCTTCGATACAAAACATTAAACGTATGTGGTTACTTCGTTAATATTCCAGCGGTCGACCGTAAAAGTAAATTACATAGACGGTTCCAGAAAGAAATTCTCTAAAGATATTCAATTTAGATTCAGGTTAGAATGCGTTTTTAATCCATCTTCACTTAAGTGATTTTTAAGTGCATCTATTTGCAGCTAAAACGGAGTTTTTACATTTACGAAAATTGTTGAATTCAAATGTACTTCCACCCAATTTATTTTTATTGGAGCTTTTCTATTCATAAAATAAAATACTTTTTCCGATTTTTAGGTTATTGCAGTTAGCTAAGCAAAAGGCCAATTGCAATGACCTATACCCATATTATGCGCTAAGCGAAAACATCCTCGCTGTTGCGTTGCCGGCCTTAATGACCAAAATAATTTAATATCGAAAGAAGTTTAGCAAATCACGTGAAACATATTAAACTAATGTAACATCATATTATTATTATAAGTATAATATAGATTAAATAAGGGGTTATAAGTATCGAATAGTTATTGGTCAAAAACTTCAATAAATTATTAAAAGTAATGTTGTGAATATTGATAAATGTATCACTATCCAAACAGATTAATTTTAAGCCCGAAATATTATCGCATAGCATGTTTACGACTTTAAAATTTAATCGATGCATTTTATTTATGGCAGATATTTTATAAACGTGGAGTTATGCGATATTGATAATATGATAGGATTAGTGGAACATATCACTAATATTGTAAATAGGTAATGTATAATGTAACAGTCCATATTTTAATCAAGGTGAATTAATATGAGCCGTCCATAATACCTTTTAGCATCAGCCGTTCGTTAAAGGTTTTAGTGGAATGATTAGTTTTGTATCGGTTATTTTAGTATCGGGTAACTGATTAATAGAATTATGAACGTGTACACTTTTATAGAAGATACTACTACCACTAGGTAATACCTACAGACATCCTAATAGCAACCTTACAAACTTTTTTATAATAACGATATTTTAAATGAAATAAAATTAAAAATAAAAATCGTTTATTTAGAACATGATTAAGTTGATTAAGATGTTTTAAATATTATTTGTATTTTGGTTATTAACGTCCAAAAATCTTTATGAAATACTAGCTGTGCCAGCGACTTCGCCCGCGTAGAAAAGAGACTTTGGGCAGCATTTTTGAAAATGCCTAATCCGCGCCAACAAACGTTCAGCAAGTTAAACGTGATTCTTTAAATTGCCATAACTTTTTTATTTATCAACCGATTGACATGAATTAAAGACTAAATGTTAAGTTAAGCTTACCACAATATATCATTGGAACCCCCATCTAGATAGTATAAGCCGTTTCTGAGATTAGCGTGCACAAACAAACAGACAAAAATTCCAAAAATCATT
>JADANM010003811.1:6991258-7016695 GCA_026213755.1 Eurema hecabe | reverse complement strand
TGTACAGACAGCGACTCGTTACGTTTTTATTATATGTATAGATTTTTCTTTAGTTCTTCTTTAGTTCATTTGCGTATATCAATGCAATATAGCCATAATTTTATATTAGGAATTTAGATATTATACAATAAAATCGTTTGATATTTAATCAAGTTAGATTCTTACTTGTCCTTAATACCTTTTAGCGTTAATATCGATCACGACTGAAAGGTTTCACTGAATGTAGTTCGTTAGTTCGGAGCATGTTCCGAATCTAGCGTAAGATCTAGTGAATTTGAAAAAAATACACTCATAAAATTCAAAGGTTTTGATTAATGTATGGCAATTTATTAGTTGTTTACAAAACAATATTTTATGCATCTTTTCTTTACGTATATTACTCATACTTAGCATTGAGGATTACGTTTAGCGTATGGTTTATAATAATAACTAGCTGTTGCCCGCGACTCCGTCCGCGTGGACTTACATATAAACTTTGACCCTTCCCTTCCCCCCTTTAACCCTTTTTTCCAGTTAAAAAGTAGCATACATTTTATCTCAAGTTCTAGTTCATCTGTTTACCAAATTTCATTACAATCGGTTCAGCGATTTGACGTTTGTGGGTTGATTAAAAAAAAGTAGCCTATGTCCTTCCCCAGGTTTTAGACTATCTTTGTACCAAATTTCGTTCTAATCAGTTTAGTTGTTTTATCGTAATGGAAAGACAGGCAGACGGACAGACAGACAGAGTTACTTTCGCATTTATAATAATATTATATAGTATTGATTATCGCATAGTGTATTGCGCGTAGCTTATAGCGCGTAGGCCGTAGCATAGAGCGTGTAGCGCGTGTTACGTAGCTAGTATGTAGCTCATATTATGGCATAAACAAAGTACATAAGCGTATAAAATATGAATAACTAGCTGTTACCCGCAGTTTTATCCCCGCAGTTCTCGTTCCCGAGGGAAAACCGGGATGAAAAGTACCTTATATGTTAACTAAATCGGTTCAGCTGTTTTAGAGTGAATGAAAATGAAGAATAACAAACATACATCCATAGATACATTCTCACAAACTATCACATTTATTATATTATAAAGTAGGAAGGATGGAATAGGATAAAATTATGGCTTGCTTTGAAGTTGTTTAATTTTTTTTATTTTTTTCACATATTTTTTAAATTTATAAACTGATATTTATGGTGTCCTAACTTTCTACGTTCAGTACTTATTGAATACCAAACGTTTTTCTTGTACATAGTTTTATTTTTCACGTACTCATATAAGCGACTGACTCCTCGCCTAGAATATTCTCAGTAAGTCACAGTATATTGGATCAGACAATATTTGATTAGCGCGGGCGGAGTGTAAACTGGTAAGAAACGTGTTTTCTGCTAACGTGTACACTTGTGGTTATTATTTTATAACAGGTATGTGCCTTTGAATTTTGTTCAGTGCTCTTAGTTTGACGCTTATTATTCAGGTAAGAATTTATTTTTGTTACTAAATAGTCATTAAATTGAAGAGTGTTTAGTATAATTTCGTAATATAAAATTTTACAGAGGCTAGTAATGTTACATGAACAAGCTTCCTTGTGATAGGGAAGGCTGGTTCTTAATACTAATTAGTATTAAGGTTAGATAAAGGCGCTTTTTAGTAATACATAATATGTTATAGTTATATGCGCATGGTATTGTATATTTGTGTAAGTGTATATATCTATGTGTGTGTATTATGTAGGGTTGTAATTTCATTCCAATGAAGTCGAAAACTTTGAGTTGTTTAGTTGTTCTGAAAAAATTCAATAAATTAAAATTTCAAATAATTTATTCAGGAACATAAAACATTTTCAATTTCCAGTTATGAAGAAGAATAAGAACAATTTTTCCGGTAAGAAAGCGTCGAAATCTCAGAAAGAATCTGTAAAGACGGATGAGGGTGCGATTTCAAAGTTAGATTCCCTCGATGAAGAAAACCAGGGCTTTGGCGGTTGGCTAAAGTGAGTATCGGATTCTTTATATATGTATTCGTCTTTTAAAATAACTTTCTTTACATGCTTTGTAACGTTCTTTAGATTTTGGCATGTGAGTCGCCATACGATATATAGATAAAAATATATTCAATAACATATCAAGAAAATACTTTTAGTTCTTACTTACGTTAAAGGAATTTTAAACTGTTTTTTTATACAATAAAAACATCTTACACCATAATAAAAACGTAACAGCGAAAAATTTAACAAAAAATACAACATAAATCTTTCCTTTTATATATGTTTACCTTTTCGCTATTCCAATAAACTTCAAAATAATATAAAACAGCCATCAACGGCAACTGTATACAAAAATTAATTTTCGTCTAAATTTGTTGCCAAATTTACCTTTGAATTTTGTGCAAGCAAGGGGTGTTTAATAGGCGCAAAGAGTAAACAGCAAAACAATTTTCGTATCAACAAAAAGCAGTGAACTGGCTCTATTCCAAAATAAGCGCAAATCGAGTCGGAACTGACAAGAAGCCTTAGGCATCGCTGTGAATTTTCGCCAAGATCTCACTTTAGGTCAACTTGCTTGAGCATTTGGACGCTATTTTAATACAGATTTAAACTGTTTGCTGTCGAACTGTTTGAAACTTCGCTGTTATGTATTGGTTTGATGCTTCGCTAAAGTTTACACTTTACAGCCATGTTTGTGGAAATAAATATGATAATTAAAAGTTACCTAATTATACGGTGCCAACGTTGCACTATAACTTATTATTTAATTAGAAGCAGAAGCTATACAGTAAAGTTTTTGTATATAATTTATAGAACTTTTAATTCCCGAATTTCAAGTAATAGTGAGAAATTGCTGCTAAAATAAAGTCTCGATAAATAAATAAATTATTAACAGTTGTTAGACAAATGAAACTCAGTTGTATGACACGACCAATTGATGATAAACTATCACAACATTCGAAGCAACATCAATTACATGAGTAACCTTTTTGCAGATCAGACGATGGGCTCGAGAACATGAAACTATTTGTCATCGCCAACTCTATTGTAATATTAACGACCCTGGTATACCCACAGCTGCAGTCTGTTTTCGATATTATATCTGAAACCATATACGGCACTGACACAGAATATTAAATTAATTAATAAGACGCAATAACGCTCGTCCGTATTTATGAGGAACGTCGGATGTCTCGTTATTTATGATAATTATATACGTAATTATATTATACTACTTCACTTTTTATAACATGCTATAAGGGTTTAATTAACAAAGTAATTAGCCACTATTTGAAGGCAAAGGAACAAGATTACATTTTAATTAGTAAGGAGATTGTTATCAAGACAAAATTAGGTCTGGTACAGTATACCTAAGTAAGTAATATAATTTGGTCTCGAGTGTAAAATTTTAAGTATTTTCTTGTAATTTAATTGTTGAAAATTTTCCCTTAATTTAGCTGTTATAACAGAACCAAATTTTATTTAGTATAATATATATTTCTGTATCAAAAAGCTTGCTTTACGTATTCAACATACTATTCATAGCATAGTAATTCAAAGGAAAATTATAAACATAGAATATTTAGAACATATAGGTACAATAAATATCCATTAGAACGAATTAGATTCCTAAATAGTCTAATGTTTCAGTCTACTAAGTCCTCTGTCACTTAAATTATAATCCCGGATCGGTGCGAGCTAATTCGATCGACCAAATCAATTTTGAGCAACCCAGATCTCGCAATTATATCGTACTAAGCAAAATTTCATTATTGGAACCATTTAAGTCGAATTAATTCAACTGAAAGATCCGTTAGATTCGTACTAATTACTTTATAAATTGTCAAGTGTAAATTGGGAATATTGTAGCTATTGTGTAATTATTTTAATATGTTACAAGGCGATGTGATTTATCCTAAATTTACGTTTGTGAAATGTTACTAGATGAATTTAAATATCAGTGCCAAGAAATAAGTCTCCTAGATTCTTTAATCAGCACTTTGAATATTAAAATATTAAGTGCTAGTTAGAGAATTGATATTATAACTGAATATTGTATCAAATAAATATTTCATAACCTTATTAAGTATTCAATTAAACGCTTGGATTGAAATATAATTTAATAAAAAGTTACGTAACTAATTGAATAGAAGGTGAATAGCGTAGGTTTTCTAAGTAGGTAAATCTAGATTGTATAATGCTTACCTGTGTTTACTTTCACCTTTGTGTTGTAAATTCTCCTAGTTTTTGTTCTTAGTAAAGAGAACGGTATCACTATACATTGCCTCGGAAAACGTCCCCGTTTCTAAGTAGGTAACCTATTTGTAAAGCCTTAAAACCTAACACTTAGCGTATATGCTTTCGCAAACCTATTACCTATTCGTGTACTAACCCAGATAAGCCTACTGTCCTATATTTAGGACAGTAGAAATTAAAAAAAATATCAGAACACCCTCTTTATCTAAGATTATTTAGTCTTATGATTTGCAGGAAGAAACGTGTCAGCTTTATTAGAAAAAATAAAAAGACAGTTATTTTAACAGTTTTTACCTTATATTTTACCTCATAAGTGTGTAATAAAAGTGCGTTGCAGACATGGCAAATGACAGGTATGTATAAAAAGTTAAATTTTACTCGTGAGAAGTTTTTTTCTGTGTTAATATCTAGTTGATAACCTTAACTTTTGTACTAAATAAATATTCTAGCAAAATAATATAAATAAATTACGTATAACTTGTTACAAATACTAGCGTACTATATATAGGACAGTAGGATAATATACATGATTTTAGTACAATAATACAACTTTTTCTTTACAGACCGTTAGCTGCACATGAAATTTTAGGTGCTTTAGAAAATGTTTCTGATAATGAAGAAGATTATAGAGAACGACTGATATGTATTCTACCTCCTCCTGTTGATCCTGACTGTCTCACTGACGAAGATTCTGGTGAAGGAGATAATGTAACTTTGAATAATTTGCCACGAAACATTCTGCTTCAACCGGCTGAAGTAATGATTATTTTACTGGGACGCCCTTGCTGGAAGAGATAACAAAGAAAGGCCTTCGTTGCACTGGGACAGTTCGAGAAAACAGGACATCTAGTTGTCCTCTGATTACATCGAAGTTACTGAAAAAGAAGGAACGTGGTGCTGACGATTACAGAACGACACATGACAACACATTCATTATTGCTAAATGGCATGACAATAATATATTCAGTATTGCTTCTAATGCTGTAGGAATAAATCCTAAACAATCTGCTAAACGCTTCTCACAAAGTGAAAAGAGCCATCTATAACAAATATATGGGAGGAGTGGATCGGTCTGATGAAAATATTTCACATTACCGAATTGGTATACGAGGTAAGAAAAGATACATGCCGTTGCTCACACACATGATTGATCTTGCCGAACATAATACATGGCAGTTATATAAAATAAATCATGGAAAACTGGATCATTTTGGCTTTCGCAGAAGGGTAGCAAGGGTAGCTTTGATTGAATCAAACAGAAAAAATGCCAAAAGAGGTTCTAGCCGACCCTCCCATCATGAACATGCTGATAGTCGTAAAGACCACATGAATCATCTGGTTATTCCTCAATCGAAGCAAACACACTGTCGTCAATGTCACAAAAAATGTTTGACACGTTGCAAGAAATGTGATGTTGGAGTGTGTGTGTCAAGTGTTTTGAAAAATATCATTCAAAAATAGTGTTAATCTAGTAAATGACATATAACAATGGGTAATATAATCGATAGTTATCTAATAAACTACACTTTTTGATTACATTCTGTTTTGTCATAAATGGTCTTTTATTTCCTCTTATTATCCTACTGTCCTACATATAGGACGGCTGTTTCCCTGAAAGCCTTACACTTAATTTTTTTTTCATAATTTTTTTTTATGTTGCATAAGATCTAATAAACTAAATAATGTAACTTTTTTCAATATTTTCAGAAAATTTTAGTTTCAGGCTTATCTGGGCTAAGCCTGTAAGTCGAGATGACGTAAGTGCATTTGCCTTTGAAAACATTCGTACTACTAATTTCATATAAATGGGACAAGTTTTAATGTTGCATTCGCGTAGGTTTTAAAAATGATTGGATACGTTTTCCGTTTTGTATTCTCCGTAGGGATACTGATTTGGTATTCAATCAGTGTATGGAATATGGTAGCGGATTATTTTAATAAAGAGTTTCAAAAGTTACTAGAGAATACGACGAAGGAAATCGAGAATGTTCTTCACGATGAATTGTAAAATATTTATTTGGAGATACGGTAAAGGTGAAGTGTTCTCTGAGATATTATATTGAATAAAAAGAATAGTCAACTTATGTATTTGATAATATAATTGAAAATCTATAGGGCCAACTTGATTTGTATAGTAAATAATTATTTATACTTATTATGTATTATGAGCTTAAAATATAAAAATAAATAAATAACTGAGCCTTTGGTTGATAGTATTTTTAATATATAATTAATGTGTACCTACTGAATATAGAATTTATAGATAATTAACTTTTTTGAATTATGTAAAATAAGTTTTGAAAATTTTTAAAGCTTTTGTATCGATTACATGATATTTTACTTAAATATGTCAAATCAATTCTATTGTTTTTCGACATACTTACGACTGAATTAACTGTTATCGTATTAATAAAATATAAGGAAGGTGGTATATGTACTATAATACGTTTTTAAATATGTAGACTATTATGATATTTATTAAACGTTAATAGTGTTTTATATTGTTATTGTATAAACCTTTCTTAATTTATTGTTCGAAATTTTATATAACACAAGCGAAATTATTTGTCACAAACATTTTAATGGCAATTAGAGTAATTTACAAGTTGAAACTTGAAAGTTCCAATACTAATATTTAGAACGAATACATATAACTTTAAATACTTGAGCGCTTTTTGCTCTTAAATTTTCGAGAGACTTCGCTAGTTTAAAATATCTCTTTAATATAACTTGGTATTTGGTAAAAGAAACTTAAGAGTTTCAAGTGGCTAAATACCAGCAAATAATTTAAAACAACTTAAGACGTCTAAGTTGCTAGAAGTTTTTAATTTAAAGGTTTTGTAGCTAGTAGCTACTTCCAGATCCAAAAATGTTAAGAATGTTTCTACAATGTTCAAGTCAAATGGGCTACTTCATGACTTGAAGATGGATACAAACTCAATGTATTATATGTTTATTTCTGTACCAGTGTTAGGTAACGAATGAAACTAGGAAGTAGGATCAAATTTTAACTAAACAGCATTTTACATATACAGTTTACGTTGAACATAATTTTGTATGTATGTAGAAGACTTAATGCATTTTGCTACAAATGAAGTTTTTGTTAAAATCCATGGTACAATGACAATCTTTTTATTCTTGGAAAAAATCTCAACGAACTGATCTGTAATCAAGGTTATGTCAGGCGAAATTTATATTACAAACACTCTTTTCTCAGTAGTAAAATCGAAACATTACTATCGTAAAACACACAAAACAAGGCATGCACTCATCAACTTCTAACGCACTTGGGTTCCAAATCGATACATAAGTCCTCCTGGACTAGTGCCAAATGCACTAACTTCTACCACGCGTTATTACGCGCTGTTCAAGCTAACACTGGCTTGTAAATACTTCAGTTATAGTACCGGTTGGAAGTGACCGACAAACCTGCGTTTATTATATATAAGGTTATATGAGTCACTATTTCAGTTTTACATAAGCAAAAAACCTTTTGTACCAGGTAAAAACAATCTTTACATCTAAAATAAACATTGTTAGATTTAATTAAATGTTATACTTATTCAGTTTGATTTTCAAAATTATAGTTGAACAAAAAAATGCACCCATCAACTACTAACGCCCTTGGGTTCCAAATGGACACATAGTTCCTACTGGAATCACGCCAAATTTACTAACTTTACAGCGTGCAATTATATATTGTTCAAGTTAACACTGGCCAGTAATTATTATGGAGATGATACCTGACAATTAACTAAAGCATTTAAGGTATAGAATCATGCTCTAATGTTCAAATATTCGGAGAGATCTGAAGTTAGTTAATACTTTCTAGTTATGCTTTCTTTGCTTTAGTATAAAACTTCATTCCAGTTTTATTTCAAGAAAGGATAATATTGCTATTTTTTATTATGATACTTATTGAAATTTAAAAATACTTATCTTACGTATCGAGTACTAACGCACTTGGATTCCAAATCGATACTTAGGTCCTCCTGGAATCGCGCCAAATGCACTGACTCCTGCAACGCGTTTTACATACTGTTTAAACTGACGCCAAGCTGTAATTATTTCATATGTGGTATCGGGCTTGATAATTATTTTGTTAATTACCTAAAAAAACACAAACAGTTAAAATCTTTTAGTAAGAAAATATACATTAGTTCTACTTTGTTTGATAACAGTTATTAATTAAATGTTGAATTTGAATGAGGAGACAAGGATAAAACTGATTTTTTATATAGGTATATACACGACTTACCGAATCACAAATTTCTCTATAGGTAAGTATTGTATTGTCTTAGTAAAGCAAATTTAAAATTTCACGCATCCTTCGTAACAATTTCATCTAGCAACAATGCACTGGCCACAATACAATTCCTGCTTATAGTACGTACGTGCGGACCACCGAATATTAACATTCTGCAACCAAACGGGCCAATCACGCTGCACAATGCATCTGTTACGTCTAAGGCCGCATACTTACGATGGATTTATACCAAACATATTTTACAATGCGAGTCGATATCTAAATGTAGTAATATTATATACTACTGAAAACTGAAAATATATTCATCTATTCTTCAGAGCATTCTAATCTACGAAAATACGAAGAAATTATTTAGTTTTTATTAAATAAGTAAAGAAACGGCAAAAATTAAGGTAGCTATTACCAAAAAGGTACCTATACAAAACTGTAAACCCTTTGCTGTTCATTATAAATCTCTTTTTATTCTAACTCCTTTCCGATTAAACAAAAATATTCATAAATTATAATCTATCAAACACAATTAATGTTTAAAATCCTTCACGCTTGTTTGAAACTACGGCTTTACGTCCATACAAACTGTCAGGCTTCAACGCTTTGCTAATATGCAAATATGACGCTATAGTACTATGAATATGTGTTGAATCATGGCTACTTTGTTGAATGGTCAGGGGTGATTGAGTTGAACGCAATCAAGTTTGTCTTCAATACCAGGGTTTGGTCTAGCCTACCTATTTGTCTTGGTAAACCTTCGTGTTTAGTGCCTAGTGTTCGAATATATACTCGTTTGTAATAAGCGAAGATTTGAAATCTATTACGTATTACTCTAACTTATGTCACTTCCTTCATGTGAACAAAGCATATAATAGATAAATTTATTAAAACGTTTAAGTAATTTTGGCGCGGTAGTGCAACATACAATCAGAATACCAAAATAATTACCCTTATTATAGAATCGCAGTAGTCGCATAGCAACACATTGTTCTTGGTGTGAATTCTTAAAAATAAACGAAAAAATGAATGTTCCAGAACAAAATACTTCAACACAAAATCTTGACATGAGATATCTCTGTCTATACTCCGCAAACACAATTTTCAAACAAAGCCACTCAGAAGTTTGTTCAAAAGTATACCTATTTATCACAGGCATATTAAATTTGATATTCGCATTATTCGAGCTAAAATATAAGCCGTCATGAATAAGCAATGTATCCATAAACAAGTGTAGTTAATAACCGCTTTAATCTTGGCTCTTAAGCCTGCCTGGTTACAAAGGCAGATTGGAAAAGTTTTTTCCTTCTGAGAGTCCAATTAAACTTGTTAGAAGCAATTTCCTTTGGTGTGTGCTTGCGCCCCGGCGGCTGCACGTACCGCGGTTACAGTAATCATTTCGGTAATACTAACGCAGTTGCATAACAAGCCCATGCAACAGTAATTTAACTTTTCATTGATAACTTGTTTTTCATTTAACAAATCGG
This sequence comes from Eurema hecabe, assembly GCA_026213755.1. Classification (NCBI taxonomy): domain Eukaryota; kingdom Metazoa; phylum Arthropoda; class Insecta; order Lepidoptera; family Pieridae; genus Terias; species Terias hecabe. Next base: position 7,006,724 of record JADANM010003811.1, on the reverse strand, counting down.
ACCACGTGCGCGATGCGGACAATAATTGCTTTTCCATCGATGTCGTGTTTTGTGGCTTATAAAATATTTGTATTTAAATGGACGCAGTACTGACATGCTTAATGATAAAAATCTGTACTATGGAATTATACAGATTGGATCCAAAAGTTATTTACCGATTAACAGCCACATTATTGGGGCTACAAAACCCTTTTTTTATTTACATAATATTTAATACATTTAACACATTTGATTTACGACTACGAACTAGTATAAAACTATATTTCGGGTACCAGTAGTTTATCTCATTTAAAGAAGATACTAAGATAGAAACTCAAATTTTGAAAGGAAAGGAAGAAATGAATCTATTAAAGAAAATAAAGATCCGCATCTACAAGATATATGTCATAAAAGGAGAATTGGGTTTTACGTAGGTGACCTACGTAAACCGCAACACAGCTAGAATATCTTAAATGCCTGTGTTTTATTAAAAAAAGATTTCAAACACGTTGGCATTCATCATTTAACTACATATCTATATAAATATTGCACCTGTACACGGCATCTGTAAAAACGTAAAAGCGAAATACTGTAAATATTATTTTGTATTAAAACGAACCAGGTTGTACAGCAGTTAACACTTCAGTATCAATCTCAATTAATTTGAACGTCAGAATTTTTAGCCTTCGGGAACAATGCTTTCAAGACCTAAATGCTCTAAGCATGATATATAGGTATAGTCGGTTGTAGCCGGGCGAGATTTTGAATTACTCTTAAAATTGAGGCATCGTCGAAAGTGTATTGAGATTTTTTTAAAGTTAATATTTTATTAAGTAAATAACTATAACAGTTATTCTGTGATTTTTAATTAAACTGATTAATTATTAATATTAATGCTACACTTTAACTGTTTTAGATTATTATAAATGTTTAACTGAAAAACATGAAAAAGGCGTTGTATCAAATCACTTTACAACTAATGTTATAAGCGGGATCGTTAATGAAGATGTATGCAAGTAAGTTTGTTGCTTTTTCAGTCAGAAAACTATAAATGGTTGAAGTTTTGCATACAGAGTAATTAGACTCAAATTAATACAGCCAATTATAAGAATATATTGAGAACTCACGAACACTACGTGGAAAAACCGCGGGTTGCAGCTAGTATTAAAATGATGCCTTAATTTTATTTTACAAAGTAAAATATTATTAAAAGCGATCGGTATTTGAAATTTTTGTCGTTACCTAATATGTAATACTTTGTTTATTTTATCGATAAGTTTAAAGATAGTAGCTAAGGAAAAACAAATCCTAATGATATTCTGACAAAGTACAAAGTTGCAATTACTCATACACTGCGGTTTCTTCGAAGCAAAACTAACTTTTAACAGACAAGAAGTTATAATCTACTGCACTTCGCGAACCCACGAAATCGTGTCTTTGTTAAAATTTCCATTTCTAATAAGATTCTAGTTCACGGTATATTGAACAAATTTTTGGCATAATTCGTTTATTTTTGTTCTAGAAGGAGCTTTTAAAATGTCAAGAAAATTTATTCTTATTGTGTTTCAAAGTAAAACTTGTAATTCTACCTATTATCTATTTTTAGTACTTTATGTCACATATTTTAAGTGTAACAAAAAATTTTATCCCTATTATTGTAAATCTTTATTAAAAGTACCTAAATCAATAAAAAAGAGATAACCGTCTCAAAGGCAAAACAGTTGCAATTATAATACTATGAATAACAACATTTCAGTGTGAATAAACATTTTAATATTATTTCAAGATGTGACTTCTCAGCGTCCCTTCTCATGTAAGCGTTACAAATTCATTTAGGCAGTATATCTCATCTAGTGGTAAAAATGAAATATTTTTACATAAAACCCGGACCCTCATTTTTATGCACAGTTACCTTAAAGGTCAAGCCGATCGTACTTGATTAAGTGCCTCGTTACATCAAACATTGAGCACCTAAAATGTTATTCATAAAACTGAGTCGAGATGAAATGATGGATTCTGTGTTATCATAATAGTGGCGCGGGATATTTGCTTCTTTAAATTTTACTTTGATTTCATTATTGTGACGTATAACGCACGAATTATTGTTAACTGTATAGTTAGCATGTTTAAAGAGTTGACGTAATGTATAATGAAATCATGGTCATTACAAAGGTACGATTTTATGGTCTAAGCATGCCGCAAGCAACTTTTAGTGCTATATTTCACCGGGGTACCATATCAGCGGAACCAGTAACATAACATGTATTATGTATACAGCTATGCGCAACCAAATGGGCACCAGGTGAGTAACTCTATAGAGCTGTATACATTTTTCTGGTAGCGGTGACTGGTTGCGCCACCATAGTGCCCCGGTGAAATAGCTCTTAACAAGATACGGTAGTAACTTGTGCTCATTATGATAAATATAAACATTAAACTTATTAAAAATTATATGTCACATAATATATATAATTTCTTTGCTATCCATTGCCAGCTTCTAATAAATAATTGTATTTACTTTATTAATCGTAAATCGCTGTGTTTGTATTTACTTTATTAATCGTAAATTCCGCAATAAATAATGCGAAGCCATTATTCATTGGAAAATGTAAAAGGATTGCTTGCGACACGCAATATTTGCGTTCTAATTGGAACCAAGTTTATATTTCATCATTACTAATTAAAAATTGTAATTGAGAAAGTTGCCATCCTGGTTTCGAAGGAAAACTCTGTCTGAATACACCGTAAGACAAACATTTAATGTGAGAAAATATTATTGTTTATTTAAAGGAGATAGCTGCTACTAGTTGAGACTTAACAAACGGTCACAGCAATGGGGATATCGTTTAAGGACTATGGACAATTCTTCTAATGATATAGGTATTTCAATTGCCTTCTTATTATTTAAGACTAATTTATAAATTCTTTTAAAACTCATCTAAAGTGTCATTACCATCATTCTAATACTACTTAAGCCTTAGTTGTGTATAATGTGTGTATTTCGTTTTTTCTTTTTTTTTGTTTTGTATACACTGCCTTTCTACTTTCGTGTATTTCTTCGTTAAAGGTTGCTTGGAAGAGATCGCTGCCAAGCGATAAAGCCACCATTTATATATGTAATTCTACTAATGTATCTTCTGTATCATATTTATGTTCAATTAATAGATATAAAAACAGACTTAAACTATATCGGACAATAACATGTAACATCTGGTCTGTTGTTTTTAATTGCCCATACATTATTGTAGGAATTGCAAAAACATTCACCTACTGTAACTACCCGAGATTCCTGGCTAATGAAGCAAGACGGAACACATTCAAATTATGTCCGACTAGGCTTTGCTCTGTAAGCAATTTGTGAGGATTTCCCTACTAGATTAAAAATGGACGTACGAATGACTACGTGTATGCGATGTATCATGTACCTTGTTCCATCAAAAGCTAAACGCACGCTGTGCCTGCAATGTAAGTCATACCCGCAAACACGCGAGCCGTCAAACAGCGACGATATAATCGCGCCAACTAAACGGTGTGCATTCACTACACTTTGTGACTAGATTTTGTGGTAGATTGAAATAGCACGGCTGTACGCTGCAAATGGTATACGTGCCTTTTTGATATCTAACTTCAGCATTCATAGTATTGGTATTTAACTTTTAGATTATAGTAGTAAAAAGGGTAAGTTAATAGTCTACTTAAATATAAATTTGAACGAACTGTATCTTACTGTCAAAATTTGAAAGTACTTCTAATTCTTCAATTAGTAGTTTATACTAAGCTATGTCATATCTCATTATACATCGAATAGAATTAAAATTGAAAGGCATCAAATTACAAAAGAAATTTTTTTGCTTTCCTATAGATACTATTAGCATCAATACGCAGTCTAAAACAAAGTCGCTATCCGCCGTCTGTCTGTCCCTATGAATGCTTATATCTTTAAAACTATGCAACGGATTTTGATGCGGTTTTTTTTAAATAGATAGAGTGATTCTTAAGGAAGGTTTATGTGTATATTACTTGCGTAAATGCGGGCACCGCGGGCCGCAGCTAATTTAGTAATAAAATAAATAATAATAAATACACCTTAACAATTATGGACTATAAAATTGAATACTCTTATTTAAGGACCCGTTATTGTTATAAATCGAAGCATCATCTCGCTTAAGTAAAAAAAAAATTGTCAAAATAAATCATTAAAGCTCAATATGAATCCTCAATTACAAGTTCGCTTACTCGAATTCATATTGGATGTTTTTCAGACTCGAAGATCGTGAGTCTAATATATTCATCAATTAATTAAACTGTCACAGTCAGACGTCTCGGATTAATTAGATTTCGACATGACGTTTCACGTTGGATCTAGTTGGTTAATATTTTATTAATATGATTTATAATGGCGGATAGGTTTAGTCTTAGAAAAATAACGCTGTTGTAAAGCATTTAACGCTGAAATTAATTTTCATACTTTAAGAGCACTGTGCATAGTTTTGTTATTATATTTTTTTAATATATTTTGTTGTCCGCGTTACACTCATACTCAATAATTCATAATAAATAAAAATCTATAGATAAAGACAGAATGACATATACACACAATCTACCACTTTAAATAGATAATTCAATCTTCATTTTAGTATAATAAGTCTTTGAACATTTCTTTACACTACATAATATTATATGCCGTCTCCCTTTGGAGGCTGACTATCATAGTGGCTTTCCTTTATAGAAATCATTGTTCTGAATAACGATTTCGTATTTTTTCAAAACCACTTTCAAATGTTTTTGAGCCGAGATGTCTACCCTACTATATTGAGGTCTATACAAAGGTGTGTAGGGAATAAAAAACACGTTACAAGAATTTTCGCACCACCCTAAGGAAATGAAGATATATAGCAGCGATATTTTTGTCATCAAAATGTTGGTTATGACGATGTTTTTACATACCACATAACACAATATATTTTTCGCTTCATTGGAAAATATTAACATAGAACCAGCATAAGGGAAATATTATGTAGAATTATCGCAATCTAGTTTGGAGCTATAATAAATAAATACTAAGTTTTAATAACATATTAAATATTTCAGATTATCTTTACATTTATGGGTTTCATAAGGAAACGGATATGTCTTTTATTTTTTATATTGTTTTGTATATATTTGTGTTTTAATTAATAGTATATATAACAATACATTTTTAAACTAATATAGTATTAATCAGAGCGAAACTTTGTAAGTACGTATGAATTTATGGATTCAGGTGCATGCAAAAACAACCAATTGGATGTAAATTTGACATGCAAGTAAAAATAAGCCTTGATTAACACATTTTTTTACAGATATGGAACCACGAATAACCGCGTGTCACGATTAGCATACAAAGCAAAATTATTATAATCGTGAAGCAAATAGCAATATATTATACAATGTTACTTTACATGTTTAGATCCAATAATTTATCAGAAGACTCGTAACACATCTATCAATCATTTATAGCGCTATAATAATTTTACTATCGAATAATAGTTTTCTAGACAGGTATCCTTGGATGGAAAATCAATAACGGCTCTCACAATGGGCTATGTCCATAAGTTTGAAGTATTTTCACGCATTGGGATCTTGTTGGAAAACTTTTATTGACTCTGCGGTCTCATGGGAAGGAATTCGCAAAAACTCTTCAATGCAGTATTTTTCTTTATATTACGTTCGGGTTTATTTACTGTTTGTAACTGGTGTATGCAAGCCTTGCTCGTGGGAATAGGCTTGTGTATTATTTTGTTTGTTATACGGAAGATGTTATAGAATAAAATGTATATATCAAACAATGGCCTTAATAATTATAGTATTTTATATTTTTGTATCTTTAAGTGAGCAAATCCTTTTTTTTGTTCGTTTTAAAAGGAGACGGGTACTGATTTGAAAATATACGCCATATATTCTCTATTCTCTTCAACCTCCCTTATTAGTTTTTTCCATCTTTTAAAAGCGTGAGCAACATGAGAGGCACGTCCCATTGAGAAGACCTTTGAGCTCTCTCTTGCTAGGTGAGACTGCTCAGTTACTCGACTTAAAAAATATATGTATAACGTAATGCATTGGACAAAGCAGATTATGTTCAGTATTGATCTATATCTTTAGTTTTGACATTCATAAATATCACAATGTGATTTAAGTGAATAAATTATTTTCATTTTCATTATCATATATTCTAGAACGGTTATAATGTGGTATTATTATTTTATATCTGCTTATGCGAGACTTCTTAGTAAACTGTGCCATTTTTCGGCAAAATACTTATATATACAATAAAGGAAAGTATGACCAATAGAATACAAGAAATCCTAGACAAACATTTATTTTCGTTGATCAGAGTTTTTATAGTTAGTATTAAACAACACTACTTATCATCTTTTTTATATCAATGTTATTTAACATTAATTATTTCCCCGACACTGAGCGATCATTCAAACGGGATCGAAAAACGCCAGCCAAAATAATCATAATAAAACTCTGAACACGACACAAGTGATCAAGCACATTAATGTTACATACGCATTAACTACAAATGGATGTTCCATTTGACGAACCAAACTTTAGTCATTAATCAAGAATTAATTACCCGAATTGTTATCAAATCGTTGACGCTATTTATAATTTATTTTATTATTATTTATTATATACGCTATTTATATTTATTTATAATCATTAACCCATAATATTATTATCATACCCATCACTCTTCACATTTATTACTAAAACAGATGGCTGGCATAATAATATATATTATCTTATATCTTATTCCTATATGTCTACTCGTATAGTTAGTCCAAGACTGAACTATGCGTCTATCTTGCAAAGATTTTTACTAAAACGTCAACCGTGGATTGGTCGCGATAAAATTGTCTTCCAAGAAATTAATAATGCTAAACCTCTTTCATTGAAATTGTCTCCATAAAAACAATTTCCCTTACCAAACAGACTGTTCAGGAACAGAAATTGAAGCTTAAACATAGAAAGTCATTATCTTCGCGGTCTCAAGCACTATAAACTCCGATCCTTATAATAGAAAGGAAAAAAGATTTCACTATAACGAGAGAGAGTAAACGGAGCGTGAAGCCTCGTTCGATCTGATCACTCGACCATATTTAAGGTTCTATCGATAGTATTAATGTTTATTGTTGGTCTTGTACTAGTTTTGTTCTATTTTAGTCCGTCTATAAGGCGTGTGGCTTTAAAACTTCTTATTTGCCTGCCTGACTTCATTGTTGATAATAAAACTTTCTTTCTTCGCCTTATTTTTCTTGAAGGTTTATTTTTATAGAGTTTAATATGCAAGTATAAATTTATATGTTTTTGAGATTTCTTATTACTAATAATCTTATTAATTATGATAGGTATAGTACGCAACGGACATTGCTTATATTAATAGATTGAGTCAGTTGAAGTCTTAAACTATGTGTCTACATGCATGACAAGTGCGTACAACGCCGGGGTGAGTCGTTAGTTAATATTAAATCAAAAATACTTCAAAACTTTAAGGACTTTACTATAACATCGCTCTTAAACAACAGTGATTATAATTCAAAGAAATTTCTCTCGTCTCGAACAGCACAGTATAAAGTTGAGTTACTGCAGATTAATGCTAAATTAAACTTCATAATTTCCGTTTTATAACAACTAGGTTCAAATGAAATGTGTAATGAGAAGAGAACAGGGATTAATTGAAGCAGAAATGTATCATGAGTGCAGACGAATGTTGGTGCAAAGCTACGCAGGCGCGCTTTCTACCCGAATCGCAGTGACGGTTGTTTCATCACTAGGAGCGCTCGTAGCATCTCTAATCGGTACCTATTTCTGAACGAATAACACTGGCTGCACATAAAAAAAAAAAACTTTATTTAGTCGATGGCCCCAAATAAAAAAACTCAAAGCGTTCTAAATTCAAATTGCCTTTCAGATAACAAAAGTGGAGTGACTTCGCGCTCTTTCGTAAAAAGTTTGCGCATTCTTTTGTGAGAGTGTTTTGTTAGCTGGTGTTAAGTGCGTGAAAAAAAACTTTGTGATTTTGACTTGTAAATGAAAGTGTGTTATCATCAGTGTTGTAGCGGAGTAAAGATCGTTTACCGTTGGGCAACGTAGAAAACTTTTCGCTCGGTAAGTTAATAACTGAAATGTTTGTTGTTTAAATTTTATGAGCAACTGAATGGTTGGCAAAAGAGTTTAATGACTGTCGTTTACAACGTTTTCAGTACGTGCAATCGTTAAATTTCTTTTAATCTCGGGAAAATGGTAGCATAACGACAAACTCGTAAAGCCTTTTAACGTTACACGTTTTCAATAGGTAATACGTTTTTATGTTGTAAAATATTTGTTTATTTGATTTGGTTAGTTTTTATATATTTTAAATTAAAATTGTCTTGTATTGGCAATCACATTCACACGCTTAAAATTGGTACCGTAGAATAAACTATTTAATGTTTTTTTTGAAATTGTTTTAAAGAGGATATTTATTACTTTTATTAATATTATTATAATTAGTAAAAAGACTTTTCTCAAATGTGTTTTAATTTGCTGAACATGAAAAGTTTTTTTTTATAAATAGTTAACCTAATTAATATGAATCAATCACACACACCAACAACAGATCTTAATGAAAAGTCAATCAGCTCACAATATCAAACGATAAAAAATTTATGAAACTCGCGAGCCTGGTATAACGAATTTGCAAGAAGCACCTGTATTTTGGGGATAAAATTCACATTCAAGGCACGTACGTCACAATGAAGACAGATCAATGTTTACGAGACGAACGTTGCACGTCTGCAAACGCGATAAAATATTTATACAAAACTATGACTCCGCTTGTTAGCATTCGTTTGCATCTCACCGCTGTTCGGATTGTTCTTCCATGGATATGTGGAACGAAATTGGGCGTATGAAATTGGGCTTAGCGTGCTATTTTTACGGTCCTTAGTTCTTCGCTTTAGCAAAATGCACAATACTTTTTTCTTTATATGATGGTGGGTAATGGAGAGGGAGGGTCGCCTAATGGTGAATAATTACCTCTGCACAATGAAAGGTTACAAAGCCAAACAGGAAAAAAGGCAATATAGGATACTATACTATAAAAGAGGGTGGGAAGGAAGATGGGCCGGTTATCCCACTTATCGAAAATTTTGTTTTTTAGTCGTGAAGATCTTTAAACTGGCTCGTCTGCTTCTGTGCCACTTTACATGTGATGTAATTAGATTAATTATTCATCATAACACATCTATGTCCACACTTTTAAGTGGGTGGAACCACATAGCTTATTTAAAACTAACAGAAAGAACAGATTGCTAATTGTTATTACCTAATATTATAAATAGTCTATCCAAAATCCTATCCTTTATCATAAATTCTTAATGTGTCCATAATAATATCCATAAATGCTTCCTCTTAACATTACATTTGATTAAACCTTGCATATTATTTGACGTTAACATAATCTTTAAATATTTTTTTTATTTTTATGTATTCTCGAAAAAACGTATATCTCACATGAATTAAGTTATTTTAGTCTCAAATCTTAACATATTGAATGGGTAACATAAAATGACACGCTTTTATGATAATTAGGCCAAGCGTTTTATAATATTATGTAAAGATTTAACGCTCGACATTTTAATTAGATAGAACGTACACAAATTATGTCAGACTTTTCGTATGTCTCAAATGTAGGCTGAAATTGGAGATAAGATTATTGAGATTTATAAAAATAGATAAATAAGGCAATGATATTATATTAAATAGATTGTTATAAGCGCAAAATTTTGAGGACGTAAGAACATTCTAATAAGGACGTTTAGCTGATTGGATGCTGGTGCATTCACGCGCAACTGACAAAACTAACCCTTTTTTTCTTTTTGGTTTTATTATTTATCTCTTTTCTATCTTTTTGATGTATGTATGTGTGCTGCTGCTGTGCGGTCGATTTGTATGGGTTTAACATATCTAGTATATAATATCATTGCAATAAGGTGCGAAATTGTTCTATAAATAATATAATACATTTAAACATTTTATGTTTTTTTTTTCTTATCGTGATAACGTTATATTATAAGTTTAATGTACATTACATTCTAAGATTAAAAGTTAATTATAACCTATTTTAAGGCTAAATCCTCTAATGAATTAATGTTATTTAAATGTTCATTTGCCTGGTAAAGGCGTTAATCGTGTTTATTTTCTTGTTACACTAAAATGGCTTTGGCGGCCTGCCACGCGTTTTAATCCTACTATGCTAAAGTCAAAGTTCTGGTTATGTTCCTAGCCTGTATTTATACTTTTTATAACGTAAATATTATTATCTATAATTATTATAGCATATTTTTTTTACCTCGTTTTTAGGGTGTGGTCAATAATATTATTAAATAATATCATTGCGTGTGATAGTATTACGACATTTCTAATAAGTCTCTGAAATTGGGTGTTTCCCAATGTTATAAAGAAATACTAAGAGAGTTGTGAGTGACATCTAACTAAGTACATTCTCTATTTAATTAAAAATTAAAATAAAAAAAGTCGTAAAACTTTAAAAACATATGAAAAACAAGTATTAAAACAACATTGCATAATTTCTTATGGGTGAAGGTGGACGCATACCATCAGACGAATTTCATTCTCAATAGCTCACCATCCCATAAAAAAAACAAAAAGTCACAAATAGAAATATCGAATCTCAAAATCCAATAAACGTATCAACATCTGTACGATGATAAACTGCGGCTTGGCCTTCAGCCGCCAACTGCAATACGCTTGAAATACTTGTATGAAAGTAAATAACTTCTACCCTCAATGCAAGTCCGATATTACTTGCGAACTCCGAACAAGTCTAGACAAGTTGATTTCCTTTTGAGTGGAATTGAATGTCGACTGTAAGCCCAATTTGTTTAAAATACAATCGCCGCGTTTATTCTGAACATTTGCCTTTGAATTTGGGTGTAAGTGCTCTGTGTTGTTTTAGCATATTAGACTAAGTCTAACATTATTTATAATTATTTGGATGTGTTATTTCAAGCGTGGGTGTAGCGAGGATTTGAACGGCTGCTTGTTAAAGTAAGGTAACAACAATTTAAATATTTTAAAATAATTTCCTTTCTGCATAATTTTAAATTTATAAGGTAATTTAAAAGTGGACTATAAAGATTTTAAACTTTTTTAAGCATATAAAATATTTATTTCTTTTAAAGCGCTTATAGTAGGTACATTAATTAATTATTAGTGTATAAACCATAGTTGCTGCTTTAAAATTAGTCATGAGTAGAAATTCCTACGAATCGTAATCAACTTATCAGGATACATATTTTCTTAATAATCGGTATGTGAGCGTAGGAATCCAATAATACTTTTATTCCTCAAAATATAGCTAGGTTAAGTAAAATCAACACAGTAAAATGATACAGAACAGTGGATCAAATAACAGACGAGAAACGTCGCTAATGTTACTTGTATTTAGGTCAAGAAAGGTCTTTTGAGAATTCAGCCAATCTTTGCTTTGTTCAATTTTTGGCAAGCCGTTGAATGAAATGGTGATGCCAGATCGTGGCCTGCTTATTTTTGTTTTTAAATATTAAAGTTCATCTGTTTTTAGAAAATTAAAAATTTTCTTTGTATTACAATATTATAATGTAATTACAATATTTTTATTAAGATTTGATAACTGTTTAAATTATCTAATTGGACACAGGAAACTGGTGCAAATAAGGAAAAATACTTTTACTTCATGCTATTCTATAAAGTCTTTAAATCAAGTCTGTTCCTTTCCCACTTATCGAGAATATTCAAGTGAATACTACACCTAAAACAAAGACAATACATTTCCTAGACCCCTTCATGGTTCGGAGTCCTGAAAGAATTCGTATTTTAAACTTTATAATAAATTGACAATACAACACACGGTTTGTTCATGATCAAATTTTAATAATTACGTTGAAAAAATGTTCCCCACTCCAGTACCATATTTGCTATTATTTCTGTATATTTATAACAAATATCAACTGGGTCTTAGATAATACGATGAAAATGTATTTTCCCTAATAATCCACGATAACGATAATCCATTGATATTTCTACTAACGAGTTTCTTTTGCTTTTCCTCTTCCGCGCATTTTTATGGATAAGCCTACAATTTTATATATAAAAGGTTCAATGTTTATTAGCTTAGATTTTGTATTTATAGCAAACCCATTCATTAATTCATTCAATTACAAATAGGATGTTTAGATATACTACTCAATGCTGATGAAACTTACATTTCATTTGCATATTTTTCAAGTGGTTATCTCGATTAATTTAAAACAACATAGTACTTATTTATGTGGACAAATCGGTCCATAACAAGACTTGAAAAGATTACTATTCTTAACTTAATAGCCTAATAGTCTGTATCATTACCGACATTACCGGAGTATGGTAAATAATATCGTGATTAATCATTTAGTCCGTGCCATAATACTTCGCTAGCGCGTCGAGTTTATTCTTTTGGTTATGGACATTTTCAAATCCTTATCCAGTGTTTAAGAAGGGAATAAAGAAGCATGGAAGGGGATTAGGGAGGATATCATATATCTTGTGAGAGTAAAAAATACTATTCCATAATTGTTATAACCATTAAAATTTTAAATTTCTTCCCACTGTAGTTTTTGTTTACAGAAAATTTATAATACTAGCTGTTGCTCCCAAGTCCGTCCGCGTGGACTTTCATTCATATAAACTTTGACCCCCCCCCCCCTTTCCCTCCTGTAGCCTACGTTTTATCTAAGGCTCTGGACCATCTGTGTACTAAATTTCATTACAATCCATTCGGTAGTTTTGGCGTGAAAGCGTTACAGACAGACAAATTTACTTTCGCATTTATAATATTAGGAGGGGATATATCAGAATCATTGTCATAAAATGAAGCTGTTCAACATATTTTTAAATGTTTTACAAAACATGTACGGTCTACATTATTAATCGAAAAAATAACATTTTGATAGAAATATCAACCGTTTTTGTGATACGCAGATAAAGCGGTTAAATCCTGAAACAGCATAAATAAAAAAGATTCGTATCTGAAAGCCATTCATATTTAACTCGTTTCCGTATTTCATGTGTTCAGACGATTGGTCTACAAGTATCGCTATAGCTTAACACAGATATTCGATAAATAGCTCGTATAAATTCAGTCAATTGGGCAATATTTTATGCGGACGCAAGCCGAACCGAATACTTGCAGTTAATGCTTGTTGAAAAACTGCAGGATTTCTTAAATTTCGTAAGAGTCTCGTAATTCTTGCAGTCTTAGCGAAGCTGCTTTACGGCCATTGCTGAGAATAATTATGTTCACGATTACAATAGTTTCTTATTCAAGATTCGTTCTTAAAGTTTTTGAGATGAAAGAAGATTATTTTTAGTATTTTAATGGTATTATTTAATAAGGTATTAAAGCTGGAATTATCCTCGTCTGTCAACGTTAATCTCGCCAGAAAATAGTGACAGCAAAAATAGCCACAAGTAATATATTTGGACGTAGCTACAGGGGCGTTCATCGATACATTTTGGCATCAAGAACTACAAGAAAATGATGATGCTATAAATAATATCGTGGTGTAACACCCAATATATTGAGGCTCGTAAAACAAATCGCTGTAAGGCTGATTTTATCGTGCCTCTTCTTTCATAACATTCTGTTACATTGCTTTCATTCCTTTTATACAACTGTTTATATTATATCATAATCGTGCAAATATTATGATATAGTTAACTATTTAAACTGCAGAAAAATTCAAATTCATAACGTAATAGACTAATTTTATCAAATAAATAGAATGTAAGGTAACAATTATGCATTATTTAATTTTGTCTTAATCGTCGTAGAAAATATTAGACTACTGTTTTGATAAATTAAGTGTGATTACTTAACTGTAACATATCGGAAACGAGTATTGATAACTCGAATTTAAAAGACATATTGTGTCTACTCGTAAAATATATACCGACTGAATACGATGTATTGAACATACGAATTTAGTAGTGACAAAATGTGTTTATTATCACCATGATTAATTACTAGTATGTCAATGTATTCAGTTGTTGCCGGCGGCGTAACTTTTAACGACTTACGGAATATTGATCGAAATCTGTTGATGTGTAAAGACATTTACTGTGATGGAATATAAACACTGTTTGAAACTGGGCAGAAGCAGCAGAAGGTTCGTGTTATGAAAGAAGATAAAATCAGCCCTACAGCTATGGTAAGCTACAATCTCTTCTCAGGGACAATTACAGTAATGAGATCCCTTTACGAATAGGGAAAAAGGGATATAGGATACGAGTTGAATAAAGGGGGCAGCGAATATTTAGGTACTTTGGCAATTATGTTGTTGGTATAATTATGAAAACCAATATGGGTGAACGATATTTCATTTAAAAACTTATCAAATAGCTGCAAAAGATACTCCTTCCAAACTTTTAATTCTCAATATTTAGTTTCATAACATTAGTCAAGATGAATATAGTGAAATTTTTATGAGCGTTATTAAAGATGGAAAATCTATAACTTGAAGCGTTTACATAATGTGTTCCGAGTGCTACTCAAAGTCTATCGGAGGATGATTGATTGCCATCCGACAGGCATTTGTATCAAGGGTTTCATCGCCTTACATCACTCACCTCTTCCGTATAATTCCAGGAATTTCGGAAGTTTACTGTTAAATATGGTGAGGTAATTTATGTATCATCATCTTACCTAAACTATACATATATTGTTATAAAATAGTGTAGACAATTTCATACAATGGCTAAGTTAAAAAGTATAAGTAACATTAAATACATATTAATAGTAATTTAACAAATAAAGTAACGTAGTCGGTTGACAAGTTAATGAGTGAGTATAAATGTAAGCAAGTTAATATTTTTTTTGTATCTTTATTTTTTTTAGTCTTATCTTACCTTCTTAAGGTCATTACGATATTATACATGCGTGGTTAGTAAATGGATAATTATTTAACTGAAATATACGTTCGTAACTAAATAAATATTATTTCTTTGCTTAGAAGCAATCTAATCGGAATCTAATTCTATATTCATTCTATAATTAAAAAATAATTATTATTTTTAGAAACTATAATTTTATACTCTCCTCATTAAAATAGTAGTTGTAAATAAAAAATCTACTTCTTGCGTACTTATTGTATTAAGAATATAGATCGTAAGATACTAGGAATCCATGAAAGCAAGGAAGTCGCTTAATTCCGGGCTACTGTGAACGCTTTTACTATATAAATAAGTATATTAAATGTATTTAAGCCTTAGCATACTATGCTGTTACAAAGTTTCAGTCGACTGCCGCCAGTTCAAAGAGACTCGCAGAAATCTCTGACATTAACTGCATTTAAAGTCGGCATAATTTAGTAGTGCTGTTTAATAGTATTCGTTATAATCATGGATACAAGACTTAACA
>JADANM010003811.1:6971333-6991158 GCA_026213755.1 Eurema hecabe | reverse complement strand
TCGACTTTATGAATCCTACAGATATATAAATATATATATTAAATAATGCAAGTACTTGTCTTACTTAATGGACTAGTTTAAATTTTCATACTATTATTAAAAATTCTTTATACATACAAAGGTACATTAATATCAATTATTGTTAAAACTAGCCCGCCCAACGCTAGTCGCGTTCACGCTGTACTTATCCTACCCGAATACTTATAATAATAAAACCTTATAAGGTATAGGCCGTATTTTTTTTTTTTCTTAAAAACCATCCTTGTACATTTAGGTTTATACCAAAGTAAATCGGTTCAGAGCTATGCGCTTACCAACACATTTTGCGATTCAGTTTTATATATAAGATTAAGGTACATTAAGATCAGTTCGTCGTTCTGTTTTAGATGTAAACTGTATTGTAGCAGATATGCAAATTAAAAGTTAAATTGTATAATACTAATTCTATTAGTAAGTATGTATTCATATTTACCGAAGAATATAACAGTGACCTCTTTTGTTTGCATATATATTTATCAGTGTTCTACTTAATGTCCAATAACAGTGTGAATGTTGGTCGAGTTCTGTTGTAAAAGAATATTATCCGTTACGTCGAAAGCGCAAAAAGTCATTTTTATTGTTAAAACTTTTTGGTTTATTTTTAACAACTATCGGTATAGAAGACCAGTGACTGGATATTTCAGCAATTGTTGGTTTTGTAATTGGGAACAACGATTGCGTGCTTTTTCTTTATATTTTTATTGAAAAAGGTATCCGTTTTTACTAAAGGTAAATTCAATGAAAGAAAATACATAACATGCTACATTTTTATGTAATATCAGCTTAGGTAATAAATTTTTAAATATATCTAATTCAGAAGCTCTGCAAACTGTAGATAAGTTGTATCATTTTGATTATAAGCGTTATTCCCATGTTTATTACGCTTTTGTTGTTCTATGACTTTACCAGTATTATTAAGATCCTGTTTTCCTCATTCTTAGATATTTTTCTTTTCAAGAAGAAAAATTATTGACACAAAAAAGGCTTTCACAATTTGTAAATGGCAATATTTCACTTTATTTGATGTAAACCTTTAACGACATACAAAACAAGGTTAAGACATGATTTCGTAAGACTTACATCAATTCAATAATAATACGAAATAATCAACACATACACTAAAATTTGTATGTAGCTAAGAACATATAAATACTTATTATAAATGTCATGACAAAGTAAGGATGAGATTAATTGTCTCTGAGTGCTTATAAGTAGTTTTGGGAAGCCGCGGTTCACTTTAGTTAATCGATTATTTGAAATAACGACGTAGGTTGTGCATAGCCTGTTAGATTACTGAACGACCATTGAAACTATTTAAGTATAACAGGGCGTTGTTTTTATATATTTTCAATAATTGGGAGGACTACTTAGTGTTGGACTATATATAC
Organism: Eurema hecabe; assembly: GCA_026213755.1. NCBI lineage: Eukaryota > Metazoa > Arthropoda > Insecta > Lepidoptera > Pieridae > Terias > Terias hecabe. Next base: position 6,989,731 of record JADANM010003811.1, on the reverse strand, counting down.
TAAAAACGTCCTGAAGTATAATAAAATATTATCTATAACTAAAAACTTGGAGATTTATATTGTGTAGCAATGAAATTATCTAGCTATGGCACACTATACGTTGACATTCACATTTATAGACCTTTTCAATGAAAGCTTAATATCTCTCCTACGTGTTAATAGACGCGGTATGCAACTTGGCATATTTTAGTAGGTGGCATTGAAATGCAAACATACCTCATCTTTACCGCAGTATAATATTAGTTTCGAATTTGCTGTACGTTTATACTTGATTATGATTGTTAATATTTTCATTTGTTTATGTTTAGTAAGCCTTGATGACTTAATCTACGACTTTTATACTTTATGTTACACTCGTATATATGTACTCGAATATCGTTCAGAGATGATCTTGTAGTTAGCTTTAAACCTAGTATACATCCTTGAAAAATCCTTAAAAGTAGATTACACTCTAACTTTACTGCGAACAAAGTTTTGAAGGGGCTAATTGTTTTTTGTAACGATCATAAGTATTGTTATTTCCACGAAAAAAAAAACATTATATTGCGTGACATAGTGTGGGTTGTGTTAAATAAACAATTATATAATAGAGTAGCGTCATACGTGATTTGACGTCATACGTGATATGACGTCATAGGTGACGTGAAGACGTGACACGTGACGCGACGTTATTTTCTCTAGATTTCACTATAATTGAGGTTGTAAAGTAATGTATGTAACATGAAATGAGTTAAAAGTTAAATTGATAAAACGCTTCAGTATATTAATTATCTGAACACATTTGTAGCGCATAAACCACTCCGGTGCCAGCTTGGCCCAATTTATGCTAAATTGCAACTCGCTCGTCATTGAAATAAATGTATGATTCGACGAGAACACTATGTTATTAATTTCAAGGCTGCCAAGCTCTGACGCAAATCTAGATATATAGGAATCTAGATTATAGGAACAATTAATAAATGAGGAATTTGTGAATTTTGTGCAAGAGTCGCATTATGCACGTCGCATAATGCTTACATTCTTAGATTTTTATTTAACGAGTTAAAAAGCTGACTTAATCTTGAACAAATTATAGAAATGTCTGTCAAAATGTTACTAAAATGAAATAAATAAAGTTGACAATCAATCATTTATATCGATTAAAACATTCTCTCCCTATAGGCCAAATTCTGTCCAGAAATTAGTTTCTATTAAGCGAGTGGGAGAATATACAATTCTTTAGCTTTTAGAACATAAACCCTTTTCTTTAGATTCATTTATTCTTGTATATGCATTATTCATACATAATCCTACTATTATTATAAATAAAAGTCTGTGAGTCAAAAAATTTATTAATAAAGTTTATGTATTAACCTTAGTTAAGATACAAAACCGGCTAAATATAAAATCAACTCGCACTGCAATTGTTTATCAGGCTTATTAAAGCATATAACGTTTATAGCTTTAAAGGCTTTCTGATACATTCTGTTACATAACATACATATATTTTGCTTTTAAAGCGTAACCGTTCTAAGCCTGAGTGCATCTCAAAGCAAAGCAAAGTGAAAATACTAGCCATATAGTCTTTAAAGTTGAAACTGTTAAGTGGAACAACAAGATGACTGCTTTAAAAGTTGAAGGGGAAGTTCGTAAGCCATTGTGAACGGTTTCGAACCAAAACAATAGAGCTGGGGTAAAGTAGAAATTACTGTTCAGGCCGAAGTAAGTTTAATTTTATTTTAAAGTACGGCTGTGGCAGTTTACCGATACTTTGATAAGGAAACACGTAAATTATTTAGTCATTTGTACGGTTTATGGGAACAATGGAAGCTTTGGAATATTCTTGTCCTTTTCTTAATAATTGTATGAATAAAGATATTATTTCGATTTATTGTGCTAATAAAGCTTATTATTATTGCTCAAGAAATAACAAAATAAAATGTAAGAAAAAATACTAATATCACATATAAATGTAATTTTACGTATCAAAATATATATAAGCTCACCCGTAAGCTCCTTTACACACATAATATGACTGTAATCAAAAGTAAGTAGGTACACAGCGACTTCCATCCTTATATGTAAAGTCAGAGATAATTATACAAAGTTTTACGCGACGCAGATGTTATAAGACACCATTAGCGCCGTTTATTTACAAGTACGTTTAACTCCTGAGGTCTCTAGCGTATATTTCCGACTTAATATTCATACGAAAAAATTGCTTGGCTTATACATAGTGTATTCATGGTGAGAGTGAGGTGCGAACTTTTTTCCGTCGGCAGATGTTTTAAAGAGGTTGTTAACGCAGTCTTTGTTTACAGGCATTATGGCCCCTCTTAGGGGGTTGTGAGGCGGAGGGATGGCTCCTTCGGCGACACTATGCCTTTTCACCGTGCAGTTTCTCTCCTGTATTATAGGTGAGAATTTTTATCTTGAATTTTATAATAGCTTGACTTTATTATTTAAACAAAATTATGGTTTTAATAATAAGAAAACAACATGGTTTTTAAGATATAACAAGACGGAAGAATATTAACAATGGCCACTTACCAGCTTTCATTTATCAGCTAGAATAAAATAAAATGTACATACTTGTCACATTAACATAAATTAATAACCTTAAACACAATACGTATATTAATAAGAACAAACTTGTTGCTAAAATACGAAAAAGTAAGAGAAGGGCCAGTAATAAATTTAACATGGGTACAATTTTAACGGTCCGAAAAATACATTTGTTGGCATAATGTTAAATATATGTCGCCTTATAATTAAGGTTTATTTTACCTGGGAAATTAAAATGACTACGTATTCCATGTTTGCTTAAAATATGATACTCTTTAACAAAATAAAACAGTATTTATATGCAATATTTCTTGCGGCAACATTTATCCTTCGTTCATTATTTATTAACCGCGAGGTGAGGAACGGAATACGTTACGGGTCCCAAAGGATATTTCGGTTTTACTGTTTCTTTTTGTAGCTTTATTGATTTGTATTTTAAATATTAACGATTGACGCATGGCTTACTATTAGTAAAGATTCTACTGGTCAGAAACGAATTAACTCAGCTTTTCTATCTTATCTAAATTCGAAACTATTTCAAACTAGAACACGTTATTTCACATACTTTAATGAATATTATTTTGATTTCGCTATTTAGTAGATGCGGATATATTAAATTGAAGTGACGATGACATTATTTCGAATGTATTCAGAATATATAGTAGAGTTCCAGGTGAAAGACCTTTTGAGGGCTCAATATAAGTCTGTAGGCGACATTTCAATGCCTATCAAACATGAGATCTCTCGCGACTTATCGTCGGAGGTAAATATTGAAGGCTTAGAACTACTTATACGCTTTTAGAATGGTAGGTATATGGCATATCTATATTCTACACTCAGTAAGGGTGATAGAACATTACCTTAAACATAATATATGCTACTTAAAATTTGCTATTTAGGTATACGTAATAATGTAAAGTAAGAAACGTAAGATGTTATAGAGTTCGATACTTGTTACCAAATTAAAATTTAAAAATGTTCAATTTGAAATAGTATATTATTTTTGTTACATCAAAGTACTTTGAAAACAGGTGTTTAATCGTATTTTTCATCATAAAATTTCTATAAAAAATGAACGACTTCAAATTTAACACTCAATCAACGTTCAACTGTCAGGAGGGAATTGCGTTTCTTCTGAGAATCGGCCATTTTCTACGCCATTTACTTCCGTCTCCAAGATGGAATAATTATTGAGTAATTTAATAACAAGGAGTTTAATTTAGACATTTCAATATTAATTTCTGTTTTGTTTGAACTTTATAATGGTTGATGTTGTATTTTGAATCAATGTTCTTTTGGACGAGTTGTTTGATTCATTTCTATGTTTATCTTAATTGTAATAAGATTATTGCAAATACTCGACTTATGTAAAACAAAGATTTTTCTTAAATAAATTTACAATTTAAATTTTTAAGTGATACTTACATGTATAGGCATATTTTATTATACTCAAGACTTGCAACTAAACACTTTCTCAGTTACAAATATGATTTTTTTGTTCATGCAAAGAAAAAGTTATAAATAAAGTACAATATATCATCATCATTATCTCCATACAATAAAAAAATTACAATACAAAATATGCTAACAAACTAATTAAATTTTAATTCTACAGTTTGCCGCCAAGATAGCAGTAGTAACCGCTCTCAACAGAACTCAGTATCGGAGTCGTCTCGTCGATTTAGAACGGAGTTCTTGGAAGACTGGCCGCATACACCAGGATCACCGTACTTCGACCCCAGCACGCCAGACAACGTAACCGGTTTAGTAGGACACCCCGTGACACTGCTATGCAAAGTGAAGAATTTGCAGAATCGAACTGTAAGTGTTCTTAAAAAGTATTATTTAATCTAATTTTTATTTTTCATTTATTGATTTGACATGGACTCGCTTTGTAGTGGAAACAGAATTCTTCCGTTTGCCTCATCCTTCCCTCCTATATTTTATGGTTTCATATATATTAAATATACATATCTAAAGGTACATTTCAGTAGATTTTTTATATCCTAGGGTATACCTACTTATTCGTGGAAATAATAGTGTCTGCGACTATTGGTGTTTTAGTTGGTAGAAATAATCCATGTTTCTTTTCCAAGGCCTATAGGCAACTTATAGGGATTTCCCCACTAAAAATGATACTTTACAGAACTTTGTAGGACAAACCTCACACAACAATAGTCAGGCTATTTATCGTTAACCACAAATCAGGATGCCTTAACGCTCGATTGCCGCCTGAATTCAGCGAGCACTTGTGGACAATTACAATGGTTTAGTAAAACTTTAAGCTGCTCGAAACGCTTAACTTATCTACTCACATATATGAAAGAATAAAATAAATTAAGATCTATCTACTTAATTTGTTTCTTAGATGTCAGGTTACCTACTATTAATAATTAAATTTACAACAATCTTATAGACGAATGTGAAAATTTAATATAATAATGTCCCTAAGCTAAATATAACAATTGTATGCAAATTGATTGAATGAATTTAAAAATACTTTAACTATTCGTTTACGGATCTTAATATATCGTATATATATACCGTAGATATATTATATCAAAAATTCAATTTTTATCTAAAATTCGTATTTAAAGTTCTATTTTCTTGGACTATCAGTGAATTGTTGAGACAGTATAAATCGAATACCTTTCCGACAGTGTAGACAACTATGTTACAATGAAGATAAGGGTAAGTCATTGCCAAATTGTACAAGTAAGCTTTCACTGCCAAGGAATTGAGAATGTATCTCTCAAGGCATCTGTGATTACGTTTTACGATGAATAACAACACGCCGGCTTATGAATTTGCCCTGTTTATTTGTTGATGAACCCAAAAAATATGTGTGAAAAAAGCCTTAATCAATTGATCAGCAACAGCATATGTCTATCTTCTAAACCTGACTTCTTATAATGCCTTTTGCATGGTTCCGCAATGGTCCGCCACAGAAAGTCTACTTCTATAAAAATATAGTTTATCCTGAAGAACGTAAAGACGTCATAATAAATATAATTCGCTTTGGAAATATTTAAAATATGGTCGCTTACCATCAAGTGAACTTGCTGCTCAGTTTTCTACCATTATCCATTATCCATACCATAATCTACCTCCAAATATGTGAAGTTTCTAAGGCCGCCATATTATCATAAATTTATTTACTTTTTATATCTAATTCTATATTATTATAACCTTATAAGGTCAATGCCCAAACAGATAAACATATTATATTTCCAAATAAGACTTTCAAACATTTGCCGACTTTAACATGGCGTATCACAACATTCTCTGTAATAAGATAATTGCTCTAATATCTCGTATTACTGAAGTTTGAATTTGTTAGAAACCTTAGCAAATTCATCAAACGTGAACTTAATCGGGTCCTTAGTTGATCTAATAACAGTAATCGTATATTTTTATTTTATGGGAATGCGCAATACGTTGTGTCCCGCGCCCACGAGTTTTAAGAATAAAAACACACAGACCACCAAAACTGCTAATAATGAATTCGTAAAGCATAATATCATAAAATAGTTATCCTATATAACTATTATAGTTTTACAGAAGTAAAACAAAAGAAAAAAATGTCAGAGACACTATTGTGAATAGTAAAGACTAAAGAGCCTGATGGATTGCAAACAAAGCCGGTGCAATTACACTAATTTACGGTACTAATGCAGAAATACTGTGAACCCATAAAAAACTGCAAGCGTTTTCTTCCACGAGGATCCATTTGTTACAATTAAGACAAAAAATTGTTTCTTACGTTTTGCAAACGCGGCAACCATTTTATCTTAGAGTCGCAGTCCTAGCTAACTTAAAAAGCATTTTTAAATCTTATTCTCAGCTTTTATATAACGCTCTTTAGAGTTAAAGTCAAATATATCGTTGGGATAGGTACAGTCGAGTACAAAAGTGAACTAAGACATTCACAAATTTATATCACATAACGTCAAATATTCCATTGCTTGAGTTTGTATTAAAATTTTGATTTTGAAAATTGCCTACGATATGATATTTTTTTGCTCTTACGATAGTTATTTATAGAATTAATATTTTTAACTTTCTGTATGTTAATATATTTGTGTAGTGGTCTGTATATATTATAACACTTTTGAATCGTAAAGTTGCATTTTAAATTGAAAAAGGTTGAAAATATTATTGTAAGAATACCAATACAAAAATATCAATATTCATATTTACACATATTCTTTATCAAATGTTATAAAACGACAGTAAGTATTACATTTTTTATCTCAATAATAGTAGGTACATCATTTACAACAATGGAAGTACAACATTTTTAAGTAAGCTTCTAAATAATAGAAAAAGAAAAGAATCTCATATTTATTTAAGTGAAACACAAAATTTTAATTATAAATTAACTCTGAAGATCTTAAAATTTAACACAGACGAAATTGTATCCTAAACTTCGTACTTTTAAAAGTTTATTTGAAGTTGGTTGTTTTCGGTTTGAATTCCGTTGCCAAATTAGTTTGTTTGGAAAGTAAAAACTCTTAAAGTATGACGTTGTTCATTTCTGTTTTATAGCTTTCAGACTAAGAGTAAATTCCAACGAAACAAGCTTTATTAGGTTTATAGTTAAAACGAATTTATAAATTTTATTAAAGTTAAACATTACGATGAAGGGACCGAAAATTCTAGATGAAATATCTTGAAGCAGGGTCCATCATCTGATTGATGTATTTAGATCTCCACAAAAATAAATTGTTTGTTAATGCGGGCTTATTTCTAAAAAAACGCGTATTTTTTTTTAAATTCTGTTATATATTAGTATTATTAGTAGTATATTATTAGTATTTCTATATTTGTAGCACACCTTAATAATGAAGGTAACATTATTGCGGTGTGCTACAGATATACTTACGAGAAACAAAGGGCGCGGTAAATCAAAGTTTTTAAAACAACGAATCAAATCGAACACAATTATAAATGGGAAAGTATATCTGTCTGTCTGTCTCTCCTTCCACTCCAATAGTAATGAAATTAAGTAATCCGATAGTGTTAAAAAGTCCACGCGAAAACACGTGCACTCGGCAAAACAAATAATTATTAACAACGTTTTTAACATGCCGATAACTCACTTCTGGATGGTACTTATCATTTACCATTAGATGACGCGCCATAATATAAATTTTAATACATATAAATTACGTGTCACGTTGTTTATCCGCGATTGACTCCTAAACTACTGAACCGATTTTAAATTTAATTTGGACACCGTGTACAGTTTGATCCAACTTAAAAGATGATATGAGGTCGGCAACCCACTCCAGAGCTATCAAGTTCTGCGAGTGTTCATGGGCGGCGATGATCAGGTGGCTCGCCTGCTCGTTATGTTATAAAAAAAATCCCGGTATTGCCCCGGGACTAGGAACTACGCGGGTAGAACCACGGGGAACAGCTAGTGCTCATAATGCATATTTGCATACGTCATTAAAAGTATTTCTAATCTAAAAATAGACAATCAAGTGGATCGTTCACTTATAAGCCGGTCTCAATGGCTTAATCTGTTTCAGGCGATCTCTTTAAGCTGTCAGTCGGCACGTAGCGCATACGAAATATCAATGCTAACTGGACGTGGGATATAATCCCCTTGTAGCTTTTCCGTTTGTATTGGAAACTTGATCTTGTATTTAAGCCTAAGGACTTTTCACACTGACTTTTAGCGGTATACCTGACTAAATTTTAAGATAATTATAATTAATTAAGTATATATTTAATTTTTATTTTTCTAACCGACTAAAAAAGATTATCTACCAAACAAACAGAAATGAAGTCGGTTGATCCTTTATTCAAAGTCAAAAGTATCTTTATTCGATTAGGCTACATAAAGTAACACTTTTGAATCGTCATGGTATTACAAAACATTTACCACCGGTTCGGAAGACAGTTTCTACAGAAAAGAACCGGCAAGAAACTCTGATAGTCGCTCTTTTTTAAAAAATAAGAACATACAATTTGAATATAAACAAAAACTCGATGAAAAAGGTCACCGGCCACCGCCCCACGATATTTTACGCATATGCACGTTAAAATTACAACATCCCATCGTTTTAGATCAGGGGCCGAAAATTGGCAATTGAACCTTCTGGTATGTGGCATACTAGCAAGATCAATGATTAAATCCATTCCAAGCGATCTCTTTGAACTATTAATCAAATGGTCCGAAGTGTCGTAGTTAACCTAAGTAAAGAACAGCTAATAATACCAGATACTAAACCAAAAAAATTCAAATAAAAATTAATAATTATTAAATCACTACAAAAATACAGTTTTCAAAATAATACTTACAAAGACTATTCTCTTATTAAATCTACCAAATCGTAGCATTGGTTGGATTGAATCCGATCCATGCAATCTCTTAGAGTCATTAGCCCGGACGTACCGCCTACGAAGTGTCAGGGCTAACTCGATGTCAGGAATAATCTGCTTGTAGCTTCCTGTAGTTACTATTGGAAATTTGATCTTCTACTTAAACCTAGAAGCTACTTTAACTACCGTTTACAACTTCACCTGATTCCATTCTAAGAATATAGCTTAACTGCGTCATAAGCATATAGAAAGCAAGTTGAAAGTGTTACGAGACAAATTTATATGTAAAAGATATTCCATTATTAATTAGTATCAGTGAATAATCCCCTTGCACTTTTATTGGTTTCCTCTTTAATAATAATGGTACACCCATATCTACATTACACTGTAGATTGTGTATCTTTATTAATTATATTTTTATATAAAATATTATGTTTGCTATAAGCACGTACACAAACAAACACTTAAGATTTATTCAGCTTGTGTACTGTCGTACTTAACTGTACATTGGTATAACATTAGTCAGTATTTTTACTGTAAATAAAGACCGAGGAAAAACGAATTTGATAGATTTTGCTAAACCCATTCCATACACAGATTTAGTGGCCTAACTTAAATAAAAATAATAGCATAAGAAACCTTTGTGTTATCTTTTCAGCACAGCGAGCCAGTTAAGTTGTTTTGTGTAAAAGTCAAAGTTGAAAGCGCTCGCGAAAAAAGCGTTTATAAAAGCTTTAACAATATCAAAGAAAAACATAAGATGGCATTTCACCTTTATTTCGCGTAACATGACATTTCATCAATACAGTTTATTAGATTTATCAAAATATAATGGAAATCCTTTTACAGTTAGCGTGATGTGAAAAAATCTCTAAACATCATAACGTGTCTTGTTACCTCTGTGCCTTGCTAATGGCTTCCATCAGTATGATACTAACCTCCCAAAGGCAATGAAATGAAGTAAATCTTTTTGGCTTGGCAAAAAAATGAATGCCATGGTGAGACAAGTATTCCGGGGCCAGGCATATCATGCAGTCTTCGCGGTCGATAATTACAATAAGAGTGCCCGACTAAAAAGAAACAAAAATGTACACCTCTTATCTAGATTGTTTCCTATAAAATATCAATAGAAACCAGAGAGTAAATATCAAGACAAAGCACTGAATCATGATACCGAATGGTAAATGCCTGTCAAGATATTATTTACGATATGAGTACCTAGGTAGGTATATAATAAGAAATTGTATTCAGAATTCTGATTTACGCCGCGAGATTTTTTGTTTAAATCTTCAGTCTATGAAGGTTACTGTACTGTCTGCTGCGGATACACTTAAGAAGATTACCTATACCAGTGAAAATGGATTAACATATTATTATTTTCTTGCTTGATTTTAATTTTATAAACGTTTAATTATAGGTATAATGTTATTTATTTAGATAGGTTGATTTGATTTTGTGAATTCTTTCATAAAACTATTGAATAATTAATATTTTATTAAACTAAACATTTAATAAATTAGATGGATTTATGAAGTTAAAAGAACGAAGAAAATTTTTTATATAAAAATATGAAAAACAATTAACTTCTTAAATTTTCGTTGACGTTCCATTTTAAATATAAAACGAACTACCTCATTTTGCTCGTCCGTTCTCATCTAATACCAAAGGCTATAAAGTGTATCACATACATTATTATGATGGGATATAACCCGTAACGATAGATTGCCCCTATTGTGGAGATATTGAGAATCTCCTGACGATCAGTATTGATAGAACGGCTATAAACTTCTAACCTATTTATTCCGGAGCAAGCTGTATTGTGCTATTCTCATAATAAAATGCAAAGTGAATATGACAGTTATAAATATAGGTACCTACTTAAAAATTTTATTGCATTTTATTGTGATTTTTTTTCTAATAGCATCAATATTTACCAGATTGAAACTCCAAAAAAGTGTTGCCTGCTAAAAAAAGACAAAAGAAAGAAAGAGTAGTCACATAGGATAATACAATACACGTTTTAAATCTCAAAGCCTGCCACGTCATTCCATATAATTATCCTTTTCTTCACTTTCCCATTTCAATTAACACAATTACAATTTTGGTGAACATCATGAATGCACATTATAGGCTTAATAAAATGTAAATTATTTACAAAATCCATTAAAAATAGATAAACGCTAAGAACTTTGAGACGGCGAACCCTTCTCAATCTAAACGTTCTTAGGAGACGATCGTTAAGTTCTCACTGATGTAATTTAAGTTAGTGACCCTTTGACCCGAGATCTCGCTTCGATCATTTAGTTCCGAGTTGTCACCCCATTATAGCCGATCTTCGAACTGTCCGGTAATGTCGGCTTTGTGGTAATAACTGAGAGCAAATGGCGCTATTAATTGTCAGATTGCTCTCCGGTTCACAAATTGCTTTATGATTTAAGTAATACCAATTTCAATATTTTCATAAAATCAAAACTAAGTCTTTGCTCATGTTAGCTATATTATACACCAACATATAATATACAGTTGTTTTGGAAGTCGGCTTCTACGTAGAAGAATTGGTAAGACCCTGGTATTAGTACTAGTCGCGCCCCGCGAAATTTATGCATGAATTACACACATAAACCTTCCTTAAGAATCACTCTATCTATTTAAAAAATCCGCATCAAAATCCGTTACGTAGTTTTAAAGATCCAAGCATACATAAGGACAGTCAGACGGCGGATAGCGACTTTGTTTTATACTATGTATGTAGATTACACACGGAAAAAAAATGTTAACTTGTTCAAAACTATTACGCATTATAATTGTGTGAGATTGTGCTTAGCATTAATAGAGGTGACGGTGTGCAGGTATCGTGGGTGCGGCACCGCGACATCCACCTACTGACGGTGGGGCGCTACACGTACACATCGGACCAGCGCTTCGAGGCGCAGCACAAGCCGCGCTCCGAGGAGTGGGCGCTGCGCGTGCGCAGTCCGCAGCGCCGCGACTCGGGCCAGTACGAGTGCCAGATCTCCACCACGCCGCCCATCGGACACGCCGTCTACCTCAACATTGTAGGTGAGTAGTGACTACACAACATCTCTACATATCTATATAATAGCTATATAGGTACACGTACACGTCAGCGCTTCGAGACGCACCATTTTGATAAAACTTATTTTACCTTTTTATTGCAAAAAGAGGAGGTTTATTAACATAGAACGAATGGTTAAACGGTTGTCAGCAAAATAATAAAATTCTGTCTATATTATCTAGTCCTGACGGAGACAATCGCAAGGAAATCTATTTATAATTTAAAAATTTCGTACTATAAATTGAAAAATATTGCTCTATGAAAAATTCATGGAACAATAATAAAATTTAAATAGCATGTCAACTTGGTGTCTTTAATAGCGCATACAAGACTTGTTCAAATAAAAATGAAATGAAATTTTCTTTATTCTAGATTACTGTTTGATTTTTTTAGTTCTTTTGACGTGTATATAGTTTGTTGTTCAAAATTCTAGAGCAAACATTTTCTTATACGAAATTATGAAGCAAACTATGAAATACGTTATTAGTTTCTTCATAAAAGGTAATAATGGAGTGCAAGTTTCGAGTTAGGAAAAGTCCGAAGATATCAAATTAAACTTGAATGAAATTCTGCTTATGATTTTCAATTTTTTATTATAAACGCATCTCGCCGAATCTTTTCCAGTTTATTAAAAATAGTCTCGATTTACCTTTTATTATAAAGAAGAGTTGAATAAAAATGAGAAATCAATTTTCGGAATCGGGTTCTGAGTGATGATGTTACGAGTGAATCCGAGGGGCACAACTAGTTTCACATAAGATTACAAAATTGAAGGCTTCTTTTATAGGCTAGATTATATAATTATTATACTGAATCAGTATTCGAATGCTTAAGTGTTTTATGAACCTTCTAATAATTATATCCATAATTTACAACGTAAAGTTATTTTTACTTAATTAAAATAATATCGATATTGATTTTCATATTACACTTATCAACGTTAGAACTTACCTCAGCTCATTTATTTATCCTAATCAGTCCACAAATTTTTTCAGTAGGTTATTATCGGTTTTACTCGAAAACACGTGTTAAAATACTTGTGTTATTTTGTGTTCAAGAACCAGAAACCGAAATTGTGGGAGGCCCTGACCTGTTCATCTACGCTGGATCAACTATCAACCTCACGTGTATTGTGAGACATACTCCAGAACCACCCAGCTCCATCAACTGGAGTCATAGAGGAAAGGTAAGGAAACTACACTAACATTAGATACCTTAATGTTATAGGTAGTTAAGAATATTATGTCTTTCATGGAATGCTACAGATTAGACTTGTGGATAAACTGGACTAACACTTAGAATACTTGTGGAATCAGCTTTCTAATACGGTATTTCCGATTACGACTTGTTGTTCTTCGAAAAGCGTACGTCTTTTAAAAAAACGGCAACTAACTCCAGAGCTGTTAAACTCCGCAAGCGACCTGCACATGGGGGGCGATGACCACTTTCCATCAGGTGGCTCATATGCTAGTTTACCTCCTATGTTATACAAAAAAAACTTATTGCTTTTTAACCTAGTGTTACCACGAATAAATAAATTGATAATGTGGTCGATTAACCACCAGTGATGAGTGCGGATTTTATTCTATAAAACGGTAGAACAAAACCTATTTTTCTTGCACAGAATTTTACGTGTTAGATACCTAACAAAAGAGTGCATAGGTATATTAATGAGGTAGATTAATTATGAAGCATGTTATTAAGCTGTTTAATAAAGTAGAAATAATTAATTGATTGATTAATTAATTGCGTATTAAGAACATGCGCATTGAAAAGTTCAAAGGCTAGAGCAATTAATGGAACAGTTTTATGTCTTGTTATTGTTACCGGTATTTTATTGTATAGTCCAACAAATAGTATTATTAGTTATGATATTTTTTTAGTAAAATAATGACAATGCTTTTTATATAAGAAAAGGGGGAAGACATTAAGAATATTTGCTTATGTGAAACTCTCTAAATAACAATCACAAGCACAATAACTGCACAAAATCTATCATACATTTGCACTTCCTGTCACATTAATTTTGCGAAATCCATTTAATGGTATATATGCGTGTAAAAGGAACAAGTATGTATGAAGTGAAAAATATAAAGACAAGTGTCTAATAAAATATCTATTGCGATAGTCTCGGTTAAACATGCATCTAATGAACTAAGTTCTTGGACAAATAAATAATAAATGTTCTTGGAAAGTTAGGAAGCTCATTTACGACTGCATTCCTCTGTTTACTTGTAGCAATCTAGCTGGCAATAGATTATTCGACGGAGATATATTATATGTGTATGTTGCTGGTCTAAATTTCGTGACGATTACTTTTTAAAGAAGTATCGAACAGTATGTTTTTTAATAATTTTATTTTTATTGTCTATAGGTCGAAATAAGTAATTAATAATGGTTGTCGTCATATTTTAGTTAGGTAGACTTTGGCAAATCTGTGTAATTGAAAGGAAACTCTTGTCACTTTTTTCTGTGCACATGTGGGTTTACATATTTTTGTATCTTATAATATCGAAAAATGTGTTACTTACTGTAGTCCCTTTTTTCACTCGTAAATCGGCTATCCGAAACCATTTTTACATTTACAGAGTTTAAATAAAATTCTTGGATAATTTCGCTTTCTATTGCTCAAAAAACAAATTCAATATCGTAGTTCCCATTGCACTTAATAATTTTAATAATATTAGTATACATTGTTGACTTATCTATAATATTATTTGAAAACTGAAATAACATATTCTACATATTTTAATGCATTTAGCCATACATATGTCGGTATTTTCAGTAACTAAGCTTATAATTAAATCGATATCGATGCAAAGACTCAATTAGTCTACGAAATCCGACCCACTCGCAATCACCTCAGGAATATTTAGTACTCTCGATGAACATGCATCATAGAGATGTTTTGAAATGCATGGGACGTAAACTTACGGTAAACATCTGTGGAATGATATATTTACTTATAAGAAACCTTCCTCGCTATCAACACATCCACTTTATTTTTTCAGATTTTAAACAAAGACCAAAATCAAAACATAATAATTTCTTAAGAACAACATCGATTACCGTTGTTTTAAATAAACTTACCCACGAATCATTAAGTAAGGCAGTAAACATTATTTTAAATTAAGTTTGATGATTAGTCACCAAAAAAGAAAACAAATCAAATGGTAAATGTAAGAAGAAACAATAGAAGAATTTAATCATTCCTACACTTAGTGATACAACATTACTTGTATAATTTTTTTTGATAAATTTCTCATTAGTCAACTAAGAAATTTTGATATATTTGAATGTGACGTGAATATAAGACACGCTTAGCAGGAAAAATATAAATCACATGATATAAGTCTACCAAATGAAAGAATGGAGTGGTCATATAAAAGTTTCTGTCTTGATTCTAGTTGACAAGTTGCGCGATTGTATTATTGAGTTACGTACCATTGTTTTTACTAGGATATTATTTCTTAATATTAAACAACCAATACTTTGTATAACTTATAAGTCTTATCAAGAACAAATATTATTAATAAAAATGTAATATGATTATGATATTAAGTTAATCTAACAAATGGTACCTGCCATTTGTGAAGATTGATTATAATTGATATTATAAGGACTGGAAAAATAATTGGAATCTGATGCATATTAAAATCATATACAACTGTATATTTATTAAAAAAAATTTAAGTGGCTTTATACCGTAGGGGGCAAACCAGCAAGTGAGCCACCTGATGGAAAGTGGTCATCGCCGTCCATGAACACTTGAGAAGCTTGACAGCTCTGGAGTGGGTTGCCGACCTTTTATAAAGATTTTTGTTTCATATTTTAGGACACATTATGGCAACTAGATAACGGAGAAAATACATACACATACATTTCTGTAAATACATACATACAATACATAAGAACATCCGAAACCCCAGAAAAATATAAGTGAAAATTACAAATATATTTTCCGGTGGTGGGGATCGAACCCACCACCCTTCGTGCAGAAACCAGTAGTGCTACTACTACGACAATCGGGTGTCAAATGTATGCTCTCTTGTTTTGTCCAATAGAATATTGTATACATTAACAGATGATAAACTTCGACTCGCGTCGCGGCGGCATCTCGCTGGTGACGGAGAAGGGCGCGCACAGCAGCAGCCGGCTGCTCGTGCAGGCGGCGCGCGCGCCCGACGCCGGCGCCTACACGTGCGCGCCCGACACCGCGCCGCCCGCCGCCGTGCGCGTGCACGTGCTCACCGGTACGTCTGTCTCTAACCTTCCTCTCACCCACTTCTCGACCAGTCGAACCATCGACTGGCCCGTTAGGCCCCGATGGTTCGATCTCGAGAAGTTGTATTTATGCTAAGTCTCGAACAAATATCGTAAGCGCGATTCAGAACTCACATTTATAGACGTCACTACATCTTCTTTACATGTTATGAAATAAAGACGGTAGATACAGGATTGGGGGTCATGACCCTCCCTGAGCTGTTTCCAGGACTTAGATGAGTCATTATTTTATTGATGTGTTTTGTCATTCAATAAGAGATCGTCCTGCGAGCCTTAATCAACAATATTCTATGTTTTTGTCTTCATTGTATTCGTTTATAGTACAATATGCTATTTTGGAATATATTAAGCTTTCAAAAAGTTTAATATTATTTTAATATTATATTATAAACTATATGTATTTTAGATAGATAACAATTTGTCATAATATTAAACAAGGAATTTGTGGCGGGTCCTATTTAACTCTCAATCAAATATTGAATAGTTATTAACCAAGAATTCTGATTTAACTGGATTATGTGGTGATTGCGTATTAATCACAGAGTTCAATGAGAAATGAGGTTACATTGAAAATGCTTGTTTAATACAAAGTTATGAAATGATTCTATGCTTAGTTGTATGGTATTATTTAGAACATTATTATATGGCAATAAATCAATAATATATATTTTAGTCTCATATATATTATAATTTAATTCAAATTGTACGGGGCGTGTAGATTGAATGTCAGGGGTCGCGCTACATCGGACTTACAGTGGAATAAAACACAATTGCACTTGTCAGAAGGTTTATTTATACTAACTATGTACAGCGTAGCTGCTACAGAATCCTTACTTCATTTTTGAAAACACTATCGAAGGTCTACTACTATAATTACGTATATTAAATCTGCAAGAAATTTAGTATTTCATGCCAGTTACATTGTCATTAGAATAAAGTTCCACTTACTAAGCATATCAGTTCTAACAACTCGTAAAGAATAGACAGTTAATCAGTCAAACGACATGCTCTTTTGCCATTCATGAATGAGAGATATGAATATGTCCCTAGGGCCGCACTACAATGGGCTCCGACGTGTATATTTTGCAATCCCCTCGACTATGCTTTGCGCCGCTCCAATCTCTTTGTGCCGTATGTTGTATGTTGACACGCCTCTCGGTATTGCATATCGTTAGACATGCTTTAGAAGTTTTATTAAACTTTCATGTTATAAACATGATCATGAAATATTGTTACGTTGATACTGTAAGACGTAGCTTGCTTCTAACATAGTATAGTGAAGATATCTTCGTTCAAACGCAGGTGCTTATTTAGACAGTCGGGAAACAATTGGAATATAACTACTAATATCTACTATCGTTCCATCCTCTTTCGAAGTTACTTTAAGTAATAACATTAAAATGATAAAAAAATAGTTTGAATTCCATATAGTCAAAAACAGCAGCATATGCAATAAATTTCATCCGCAAAGTGTTCATAGCCAACTAAGTAAACTCAACTAAAGCGCATAGCTCGCTCAATTCCTAGTTTCAAAACTTAGTTTATTTGATTTTAATATTTCGAAGGATTTAAACTGCGACCGAAATGTATCAAATTGGATTTTAAAATTTGATTCAGTTGCTGCCTAAAGTTTATATCATAATATAATGTTTTTAGTAGATTTAAAGATCGATTCAGAAATAAAGTAATTTTGATTTTAATATAATTTATACAGAATCGAATATGAGATGCATTTGTAGTAATTGTAGTATTTTGGTTGCAATCGATTGTTATAAAATGACTGTAATTCTCGCAGTTCTGAAATCTGTACATTATAAATGCATTTAAAATTTTACAGCATCGTTTTATGTTATGGTGGGCAACCAAGAAGGTATTCGAAAGGGACCTCCTCCGTGCATGAACAGTTGCAAAACTTTTCGAAGCTGTGACTTAGATAAGACAGTGAAAAAGCGAAAGATATGTGATAATAAAACATAAGGAAGGGTAGGAAATGTAGCCCTTGTTTCCGGTGCTCCAATTTACCGAAGGAAACAGTACCATACTAAAGGTGGTACCATCCCAGACGTGACCCAATTCCGCCTAACCGCATGGTTCTACCACCTCGAAAATCTGAGTGTTCCACTTTATAACAGCTCATATTCAGTTACCGTACTATGCACCC
>JADANM010003811.1:6842827-6854392 GCA_026213755.1 Eurema hecabe | reverse complement strand
ATTTATTACACTTTGTTAAAACATTAGGTACATATAAAATACAGTATAAAATTAACTGTCGGCCTTATCACCACTCAGTGATCTCTTTCAGGCAACCACAGAAAAAAGAAGAAAAGAAAGAGATTAAAATACTTATTTACGGCGAAATATTATAAAATACACACATATAAACTGTACACAAACACTATATTGATATTTATGGTCGGGTCAAAACCGCTCCATATGAGCATTGTTTTCATATTTTCTTTATAGACCTTCTTTCCACTCTGTACCTGATTCTTTCTCTATTACTTTGCTTCTTGAAGAGAAGCGAGGCTTTTCCGAGCTTCAAACCGATTACGATTATGATACATATCGTCATGCGAGACTCCGTAACATAAAACACACATTTTGATAAATTTTAGTTACTGATAAAAAGTACTAGGTAAGTATTACAATAAGCGTTCATTTAACATGCGGTAAATCCTCAATAATAATCTCCGGCAATAATCTCCTGCGCCTACTTGCAAATGTTTTGGTTTACATCTCGTTATGTAAAGCCTATGTTGTCCTACAATAATAGTAATTAGCATAATCTGCAACTTAGAAATCGCCGGCCTATTTTCAATCCTGGGTATTGGTGTAATTAGGGAAGCAAACACTTTATAGTTCTAATATGTATATATGTCAAGTGACGTCACTTTGTCATTATTTTAAAAGTACTAGGGTCGAGATAAACTTATTTAAAAACACACAGAAGACTGAAAACACACAAGATTATATTAGCATGCCTGTGAGCCCGGTGTCTGCTGACATAGCCCGTCCGTCTTCCGAAAAAAGAGATCATTATTTTCCAGAATCTCTTACTCATTCGTCCATTGTTATATAATTCTTTAAGAAAGTATTTCCTACATAGCGCCTTTTTTATATCTGAATGGTAGAGGTATGTACAATTCCACATTTTTGAGACTCCATTTTATCTCAATAATATAACATTGTGCTGATAATAAAAAGTGATACAGAGGTAACATACGACTTTATATTAAGGACAAGCGTCGCTTTGAAGTCGTAAAACGTCAAAACACACTCAATGAAATATTGAAATTCACGAACATAAGAATCTTACAAGGTGACTTTGTCTGTTTTCAAATGGACTATACCTACATAATATTGATAAAATTCACCATACTGAAAATATTTTTTTGCTCAGCTTATCCGTAATACTAAATTTAACTTATTCAATTTATATATAATAATAACTGAAGGTATTAATTTCATAATATAATTTATCAAAAAACTTTCTAGCTTCAATATAATCACCAGTCCTAGTTTTCCCTTTTAGATCCTTATTCTGCCATGACGCTTATAATCTGTCATTATTTCTTAATTATAATAGAAAAAGAAACTTATAGTATATCCCCGTACATACATCCAACCACAATAGCAGCAAACATCTACAAACCAGCAATCACAGATCGTAATTTGCAGCAGGCTTGCATCGACTTAATCAGCTACCATTACAATAGCTCAGAAATGTACATACATTATTCTGATTCAATAAACAACGACACTAGTTAACCTATTAAGATCTTGATCTTAATATGACGCTAAGCTTAATTAATCGTAGCTTAAATATACGGATTATAATTCAAATAAGTATATTATTAATAACCTTTCTAGCACAAAGCAAGTAAAACAACTACAACGTAAAAAAGGTCGCGTATATAACTCAGGATAATTGACGTAATTATGTATCTTCTAACGTCTCCATTTGTTAACTTATACGACAGATCTAATTTAATGAATTAATAATATTACATCATAAATCACTTAAACAGTAAACATCTATAAATCCACAATCACATATCGTAATTTGCAGCACGCTTGCAGTGATTTAATTAGATGCCATTACAATAGATCAGAGAACGTATCGCACGTTATCTCAATTCAATAATCATTTGCACTAGTTATCGTCAACATCCATTTATCATTATTATATATATTGGCAAAATATATTATACAACCATGTATAATACTTTCTATAAGTACTATTTATAAAAACCAGCTAAATTTTCTTATTAAAATATCGTAATCAACTCAATGACATGTTTCCGAAAATGACACGAACTGTTAATAAATATCATTAAAACACAACCAAGTCTTCCTACATCGATAAACGTATATATACATCCAATCACATTAACAGCAAACATCTACAAACCCGCAATCACAGATCGTAATTTGCAGCACGCTTGCATCGACTTAATTAGATGCCATTACAATAGCTCAGATATGTATCGTACGTTATCCCGATTCAATAATCGTTGACACTAGTTAACCTATTTGGATCTTTATCTCAATATGACGCTAACATCCATTTATCATCTGTAATAATATTATGTTGTCGAAATATAATTACTATCACGACACTTAACAAAACAATAGGTAGGATTTATCACACCTCAATAACTTTCATTGATCGAAGGCTGTTCTGAATACAACGATAAGATAAATTTTACCCAGGGGTAAGATTAAAAAAATAGGCTAGAACAATATTTAAATAGGTACTTGACATACGTATCACTATTAAAAGCAAATGCATTATACCGTCTCAACTCAATCTTCTTAGCTCATTCTATATGAGCTGTAACATAAATATATATTGGCTGAACCAATCAGAATTCAGAGGCCACGTTCCCGAAGACGGCAAAGGCATAATACCATTTCGTTACAAGCGCAAACATTTGTATTTGCTAGATCGTGAATGAGATCGATCCAAGCTAGGATTCTGTCTATTTGATCCTTCGCGATTAGGTTCGAGATATTATCTTTGATACGTGCTATTTACACCGACTTAAGATCTTAATGGTGTTACACATGTAGAAAAATAAACTGAGTGAACAGCGCTTAATATATAATTTTTATCAAGAACTAGCTGTTGCCTGCGAGGTCTTTCATATAAACTTGAAGAAGAAGAATGCTTTAGCTCCAAGAACAATCATTCAAATGACGATTCAATTTACAATAGCGATGAATTTGTACTAAGTGCACAATACCAATCCAAATAACTATTTATTTACTACTAAAAATTATTCATAAAATAATACGAGCCATTTATGATAACAATGCAATGTTAAATAAAACAAATTTCAAGTTTTGTGATAGAATAAAGAGCATAAAATTGCAAATCTTACTACAATAGGAAGATTTAAATTCACTGACCTCACTGCATAATGTCCGTTTAAAAATTTAAATACATTCATAACATTTCCGTGATCCTTTGTTATTGTTAAAATATTGCCAGATTTTTTCTTTCCTTCTTGTTTCATTGTCATTGTAACAATTTGAGGTATTGAGAATAATATAAAGTATGACTCAGCCAAGCTAAATGCAAATGTAAAAATAAATTATTGAAAACATAGATAAATTTTTAAATACAGAAAATGGAATCTTTCTTTTTTTTCTAAAAACGATAAAAGTAATACAGGTTTATAAGGTTTTAAACGAAAAGCAACAGACTAGCTAAACATTACATTCCATGTTGAAAATGCACATATGATATAGCATTTTCAAAGTATCTTTGTTATTATATTATGTTTTCTAACATAATAATATAGCATTTGCCAAAATTTTATTCAAATTCATTTAAAATTCCTTGTGAAATATTGTACGCTCTCTCCATTATTCATCTTAATTTAAATTTAATGACGGAATACGTTATTCGCATAACATTTGATAACTAAAACGTGCTCTTCATTATAATACTATTTTTTGAGAGTAAGGAAATAAAAAAACATTTTTTTGGGCACAAAAAAATATTTGAAACTGATATTTTCTATCTAGCACGATATCAAATTGTTAGTTTTTATTCTAGGCTTTAATTAATTGCTAAGTGGCTTTTATTCATTGAACGTAATTTATAATGAAATAATGAATTCAGGAGTCTATCCCTGTTACCTTACAAGATTGGTTGCAATGAAGTCGGTAGGAAGCGACACTTCGACGGTTATTCGATACAACTTTATATACTTAGCTACGTACCGATTCAGCTCTTGGACTTTCTGGTAACTATAACTTACCATCAGTAAGTAGTGGCTCGTCAATTCGTTTTCCCACAATTAAAATGTGAAAAAAATTAAGTGGTTCCTGTTCTAACGTTCTATGCTTAATGGTATCAGACAAACAACCAGCTGAGCAGTTGTAATTCATTTTATTTGGTTATTCCCACTTTACTTACATAAAACCCGATTCTGTATAAATTTATTTTCTATTCTGTATAACTAATTTTCAAAGTTATTCGAGATGGAGACGAGTACGAAGATATCTAACTAAGCAAGCAAGGTCATTTAAATCGGTTCAGTAGTTTTCAATCTAAAGTAATATAAACTTATAATTGATGTAACTAGCTCAATTTTGTTCTATCAGGATACTAAATTTGTAACCAAAATCGAATCTCGAAGTTGTCTTTGTTTACATTTTATTTTAAGAACGTCTCTCACAAATTTAATTTAAGGTTGGAGACCATATAATTGAAAACACTAAGACCAAGTACAAACAAACAATTGCCGTTTCAGTAAACTTTTCAAGTGAAGGGTGACGCTCAAATTAAGTTAACAACTTTGTATAACCAAGTCTTGAAGATCGTTATTATTGGTGCAAATAATAATTTAATGTTTTATTTTTGACAACCACTATCGTTTTCGATTTAATCATTAAGTTTTTATACAAATTTATCTTTCATTATAATATATAAATCGGCCATTTTGTAAAAAGGTTTGCTTCTTTTCAATTCAATCTAATTTGTGAAATGGCTTAAGTGTTACATACAATATTACGACGGTTATACATAAATACTAGAGCTTACAAGAGCCTACCACAAAAGTGTTTAGATTTGTTACATTCAAAATTACAAATCATACGATAAAAATGTTCTTTATTTTTATTATTATAGGAAAACAAAATAATAAGGAATGAGATACTTATTTTCGATGTATTGTGTTAAATGCTTAATGCTAATAAAAGGGTTATAAGATTTTGATTTCGTAACTGTAACTGGACATATTTATATTCATACTACTAAAAATTAAAGTGCTACATTCAGTACGTCAGGTATATTATAGTGCAATAAATATTTTTTAATGCTTCACGTTTTATGATTTGCCAGCCATTCGCGTTTCCAGCATCACGTAATATGAGAATGTGGTTTTTATTATCTAAAACAAAGTAACAATCATACAATACACAAAGAATAAAAAGAAGGAAGAAGATAATAATATACTTAAAGACATGTTTTTTATATATAATTATTTTCCAGTAAAATATTATAATATGGATATAATATTTTTTAGACAATAAATATGAACTCAAATCTTTACTTATACTTATAAATTATTATAATATATTTATATTATAATATTATAAAAAATTATAAATAGCTAAAGAATTTGTTTATTCGAACGCTCTTATTGCAGAACTTTAAAAATAATGCCTTAACTTAAGCCCTACTGGTTCAAGTTATTTTTGTGTTGAACAGTCCTTTTATATAACAAGGCTTTAGGCTATATAAAATCACACTGCCAAAAGTTGCAGCAGTGAATCATTTATTGTCATTTTATACTTAATAACATTTTAATTTAGAAATAATAAGTAGATGATTAAATTGTTAAGCTAACCGATATCATAGGTCTGATGCCCGCCCTGAGTCCACCCATAGCCAAGAATTCCATAGCCGGTTGAACCCTTTGTAAAAGTAACATGAATGTTTTTTGATTGGACGTAGACATCCCTTCCCATGGTATACTGTAGACCACATCTGACAGGTCCTCTGTCTAAAAAATAATGATTTTAAAGGGAAAATACGCACACTATAAAATTCCTCAATTAAGACCTCTATAAACAGCGAACAATACTCGTAACATCGCGAGTGTTTATAGATGACGTCAATCTTCAGATGACACTTAGAAAGATTATTTATAAATGAAGTAATGAAAGATACATTCATAAGTACGGCGTGTTTATACATAAAGTATTCAAATGAGTAGATGATTCGTCCGATGGTAAGCGATCAACTCCGCCCATTGACATTTATAGGTCGCGTCACGAATCTTTAGCGCTAAGCGAAACCTGCGCAGAAGTCAAAAATAAAGTATCGAGGGGACGACACGGCGCGCGGGGCGCGTGACGCGCGCACCCGACGGCGCGAGCGTTGATTGGTTCCCCAGTCGTGTTGTCTTTCTCGCACCAATACGTCCATTACGAGCGCGACCCCACAAGTCTTCCAGACGTTAAAAAGATCATTTTAAGTTAGTTATATTCTGGCCCTCAACTTGCAAATTTTTTTAAATAAATTAGTTCATAATAAATTTTATTTTTTTTAAAAGAACACTGACCCACTGTGGCGTATCAACTGGTATTTTTAATCTTGGTATTTCCAAACTGAAAAAAACAAGAATTCACCACTATACCTGTCGCCTTATTTCTTCAAGCACAAATGACATCATGATTAAATTTCCAACATAAACTGTTACCATAACCATGTACATCAGCATATTTTGTTTACCCTGGAATGAAATTAATTTATCGAATCAATCGTTTACGTTTTTATTTCTATTTCAGGAATAAAAACACTGTTTTTGTTTTTTTTTCTGAAATATAACACTATCTAAAACTAACAATACCGATGCAATGGATGCTATCTTATATTTTAGAAAGAAAAACTAAATGTAGAAATGTTTAGTTTTTAATGTTTTATTACCCCATACATAATTTGGTACATAATAAGGCTGTCGCCAACCAAATTGTGAAGATAATTTGCGGCTACGTTTATTCCAAATGCTGATTGAACGTTGCTAAAAACTCTGTAAAAGAAAATTACTCATTATAGAGGCATAAGTGGAAGGTCCAAGGATTAATGTCTTAATTAATTATGTCTGTATTTCTGTAAGATAGGCTTTGTCTAAGAATTATGTGAGAGTATATGCACCCTTTAATCATGAATACATTTTCGATATAATAACAACTGGTTTAATACACTTAAAATAAATAAATTCTTTACCTAGTTATAAACGCATGATATTTAATAATTGAAGCCAGCTTATCTCTCGTTTCTGCATCACTTAACTTCTTACTGAATGCATTTTTAATCCTATATTTCAAGATCTGTATATGGCCGATCAAATGGAATAGGAACATATAGTTTATGATATGGAAAATCATTAATACAGAAGCACCGCATAGATCGACGTAGGAGTTTATAGTATGTACGATCAACCAATTTCTGTAATCGTAACCGTAGTCGAAAGGAAACCACAGATAAACGCAAGTCTGTAATCGCATAGAACGGTTCTGAATTAATTCCTTGTTTTGTATGTTGTTAAAGACGGGAATCCATATCCAGGCGACCCAGTTCAGAAAGAAGAAAAACATTAGATAGTATGCCATCCAACGGGTTATGCGTTCAAAGTTAATTACTTTCTGGAAAAAAATTAAAATATGCATTGTATTATTATAGAGATACATTTGGATAGATATCATATAGATATAATATTATGTAGATAGATAATGTATTAAAAGGATTTTATTTATGTTACAAAGCAAATCATCCCGTGTTATACTTTTTTAAGCTAGTAGAGCCAGACCATAAGGCTGAATTATGGCTGCCGCCCTTCCTCCTTTATTCCTTTTTGTCTTAAATCCCTTTTCCATTTATAAAAGCCGGCACTTAGCTTTGCGACTGTTTATTGACGGAGGTGGTCGCATCACATAAAAAATAAATTATGGTCTAGTGTTCCGGATTTATGTTTAAATTAATTTAGATTGGTATTACCTGTTTAATAAATTCGTCATCGTTTTTGTACTCGTTTCGAAGATGGATCTTTGACATGAATTCGTTCATTATTATTTTATAAGTCGATAACTTCGCAGAAAATAGATTGACCTGAATTTTGAAACGTGTTTAGACATCAGAAAAAATGTAAATACAATGTTTATCATCAATATCCTTGATTAAAATATTGTAAAATACAAATTTTTTAAATAAATATAAAATTATAAGCAAGGGATTGTCCATTTTTAGGGTATATTTGCAATTTTTATTTTGTCTGTACATTAAAAAGCTAATTCCACTATGATACATCTTTGTAAAGTGAAAATAATGTTTTCAAACTGTCATACTATTCTTTCAAAGCAATTGAATTTTCTTTTAAAATCAGTAAGTATTAAAATTCAACCATTAAATCCAATAAAATATAGCTATATAAAAGACACTTACATTAGCCAAGAATGAAACCGGAATGATTGAAAGAACTATCCCCAGTGTACCAAAGGTTAGGTCGTGGTAATAAAAGTACAAATATACTATTTGCGTCAGAAGGAGTACGGGACCGAATGAAAACACTACAAGGCTGTGGAACACAAAAAACTTGTTGGGCTTGCTGTACCCCCACCATTCCTTTTCTCCCAAAGATAAATAGTTCATAGCGATAGCTAGAATTTGGTAAAGCGTTTGCTTTTGGGGCGACTGCCTGAAAAAGGAGTAATATAATAGAAAATTCATGCATCCTCTCGAACCCTGCCCCGCCGGGGTGATATGAACCCCGGTGGGTTTAGTCGGAATTACCCTTCTGGCGAGTTCGACATGACCGCTTAATTCTCCCCCGAAGAGGACGTGGTATCATTAAAAATTAGTAAAAAATGTTCAGCTTAAAGCCTTAAATGGCATTTAATCAATTGGAAATAAATTATAGAATTTAATAAAAAAATAGATCTATGTAAAAACTAAATCTTACAAATAATAAACGTCTGCCATCTTCCACAGTTGCTCAAGACCTATACATAAGGACCCAAATTATAATAAAGTTTCCATTATAATAAGCGATTGTGATTGACTTTCGGTGAAGAATAAAAATATTATTAACTAATTTTAAACTGTTTTACATCACAAAATATATACTTTAAATGTCATATGTATATATAAACATCCTAAATATATATATTTAGGAGCTAATTATAATTAGCGAAATAAATTACAAAATAATAGATTAAAAGGAGTTTTATAACTATATGTAGTCCTATGAAGCGCCTAACCAAAACGGTAAGCAAAGCGTTACTGACTTTTAAAAAGAATAAAGAAATAATGACATAAAGGATATCTCTCTGACAAACTAATAAAAACCTGTCGTAATCATGAAATAGCCTTTATCAACCAGCGCTATAGCTTCACAACGGGGAATAAAATATTCAAATAAGTCCAGTAATTTTTGAGACTACAGGACAAACAAACAGTCAAATACATTACTTTTTTATATCTAGTAGGAGCGTGTGAGTATGTTTGGATGTTTGTTACTCTTTTACTCAAATAATTAGCCCAGTAATCACGCTGGCTACAGTACCCTTCAGTTCGGAGCACAGTGACATTTGCACATCACTTTTCAGGCGGTAGAATGTCTGGTACTGCCGACCCACCCAGTCAGTCTCCTGCGAAAGAGACCCCCGGTAAAAAATATTGGATTAACACATAGAATGCTATTCATCCCGTTATTGCCCCACGAACGGAAATTTCGCGACTAAAACCGCGGGGCACGGCTGGCATTAGTTACAAATAAATATTGCAGAAACTAAATTCAACATTGCCATTCCATTTTCAATTCTCAAAAAACTTGAAACAAAGAACAAACATCCAAATATCGCCTGTTTGTCTAGTGGACACTTTCAATCAAATTAACTTGATTACAAAGTCTTGGAGCGTTTAAGTAAATAGAAAGCTGCTTGGTTGATTACAGTATTACGGTATTGCTTTTGTTTACCAATCAGCTCTTACTTAAATTGATAAGGAGGCTTAAGGTTAGACTGCATAATTGATTTTGGTTGCTTTATAGTGTGGGTAGTTTTGAATTGTAAATAGCACTTTAATGTTTGTACCTTAATTATGTGTGATATTAACTGCCGTAAAGTAAAAGATTTAATTATTAATTTAAAAAGAAAACTCGATACTCGATATACTGACTATTGTAAAATAAAGGATTTCCGTATTAGAAAGTTATGTCGCAAAAATATTATCGATCTTTTATTATTAAGCAGATATTGTTACGAAAGAATTTTTTTATTAAATTTATCAAAACTATAGATTAATTCAGAATTACAACGTCTATAATCCGCATAAAACAAGCAATGAAAAAGAAGAGGAACAACTAACTGATATAAGAGAATGGTTAGCGACTTCTTATAATGACTTCTATCATCTAGTCTGTATTATTTAATACCTATTAAAACAGGCGGAATGAATAATAATGAAGACATCGTCTTAAACCCAACATAAGGACTATACGATAATCAAGAACGTTCCGATGAATGTCGTACATTTGATGACACCTTGAGCTTCAAATCCCTTAGCCTAAGCTTGTGGGAAGCAATTTGGGCAACACAAACAATTGTTTGTTGCCAGACATTGTGTGATGTAGTGCCTGAAGTACAAAGGAAATCGCAGGTGAGAACTTAAACGTTATTACGGTAGCGTACTTGTATAAACTGTTGAGAAACCAGGGCACTGTAGATAAACTTCACATCTTTTACGTGTTAAGTTATGTTTGAATTACTACCGTCGCTAAAACAATGGTTTTGTTATTATTGTATTGACGTTGTATTTAAAATGTTACTATAGTCATTAGTCATCCTAAAATTAAACTATCTATAAGATAAGATATATAAGAGTTTCTAACTGATTAAAGGATTAAGAAATTGTGGTAATAATATTGTGTTAAATTTGTATTTATAAAGTTGCTATAGTCATCCTTTAATAAGTTGACGCGCAATCGTGGTTTAAAACTTTTGTCTGGTAATCGTTTTTCCGTTCACGGTTTTCAATACAATGTGTTCGATATCACGGTTCTCACTACCAAGATTATATTATTATTTTTGAACAAATTTAGATCTATTAAAGATAGAATAAAAACGTAAGCGAAATATGGACTTATATTTTATTACCTAGAATTAATCAGGAATTAAAGATTTAAGGTAAAGTGTTTTGTAAAACCATTACGATTCAAAAGAAAAGTGTTACTATAAGAAGCCTAGTTGAACAAAGATCAAGAGATGAACAAAGATATTTGTCTTTGTCTTTCTTAAGGTTGAAATTAGAAATTCATTATTTCTTTACAAACGAAACAGAATAAATACAATAAATATTTAACAACTGAACCGACTTTGACTTTTACCAAAGTATTATTCGAGAATAGATGTCAACTTCGTCGATACTGAATTTCGGCAAAGCGACGCCACGCGAGCGACTATTTACGTTAACAACTCGTTGACAGTCTAGTGTTCTCTTTCAATTAAGCTACAGAAAACCAGCTTTACAAAAATACTACGGGAAACGTGAAAAGGCTTAGTCGGTTCAGAATTAACACAGCCATTTCAAAAACATGAATGGGATCACTTCTTCTGTTTAATACACCATTTTAAATTGTAAGCTCGGTAGATTTTTACAATTTAATTAATTTTTGTTTGACATTTCAACCATATTACACTAATACAATGTATGGAACGTTTCTGAAAAAATATGATTTGTTAATCTTACGTTTATAAACTGTA
>JADANM010003811.1:6794896-6815465 GCA_026213755.1 Eurema hecabe | reverse complement strand
GGCCGGAGTTTTTGTTAAGCGAACTGATTAAAATTTAATACCCGCTGGCTGATATGGTGTCGCTTTGTAAATAGCTTATTTAACGGCGCTATAGTTTGAATGGAAATACGAAATTAAACAATACCGTTTTAATGTAAATTTTGCTTTGTATGGTTGTTGATGGAACTGCAATCTATATTTGCAGAAATTGTTTAGACATTTTAATTGTTATTTAGGTAGTGTTCAATTCTCGATTTTAAAGTTTTAACGATTACTCCAAAATTTATTACAAGATCGTAAACAAAAATCAGTTCTTCAATATGATTTTTTCTAGTAAGATAAAGGAAAAAAATAGAATAAAGCAACGTGTTATATAATATTAAAAATATGTAACTGAATCTAACCCGATTACATTTCGAAGCATGTTTATAATTAATGTTGTAAAATATATTTAGTACACGACCAACAATAAATATGTTTTTTTCTTAAACATAATTTCGTTCGCAATTTCTTTTTTTTTAATAAAAATGTTTTATGGTTCCTAAAGAATGACGAGAACGGTGGAATATTTTAGTGAACAAAATAATTTTCCTTGCAAAAAGTTAGAAGAAACGTTATGATCCGGTAAATTTTCAAACGTGAACGGGAATAAATTCTTTAGAACATTCTCTCGTTTAAGCCTGAAATATTTCCCCGTCCCGCCAAGTTAGTTATATAAATTAACAATAAATCAATGTTTTTTTATTCAATTTTCCGTGAAGTATATTTGTTTTAATTTTTGCTATATTCTAGGTACATTAACTTTTTTCAAACATGTGCTATATATAACTAGTGGTATTCACTTATGCATTTTTGTGAGTTTAAAATAAATATCTGATTTAATTACATTTATTACAACATTTTTGTGATTAAAACTAATCACTTACTTGTAATGTATCAATGTGTGCGTGTACATTGTACTGAATCACTCACACAGCCACACAACGCTAAGCACCTTAGGAAAAGGCCGCATTATCGAAATTCCTTCTAACGCTATGCAAAGAATTTATCCAAATAGCATTCACCCTGACTGACGAATCGATTGAGACTTTGATGTTTTCCTTTAATGAAAGGAGCAACGTCTTCTCGTAAATAGTTTAATTCTTCAAAAGAAATTCCTAAATATAATAAAAATACTTTCGAAAGTCCCGAATTATTTCCGCTAGTTTTTTAATGAAATATTTAAGTACCGAGCTAGTAAAAATTTTAGCAACGAAAATTTATTGGTAAGAGTAATTTTTATCATACCACGACTCACGTGTATAAAATCTCCATATACAAATGTAATAGCGGTCATAGTCATCATCATTTCATAGTATAAAACAAGGTTACTACTCAACCCGCGATTACGCTGAATTTCAAGTGGTTTTTTTTAAAGCGATAGAGTGATTGAAGAGAAAGGTTAATATGTATAATACCTGCATAATGTACAAGTACGAAGCTGGGGCAATACACTTATTTTAAGCTTAAATAAAGCTTAAGTCAGTACACGTAGCTCTCAAAAGCTATCGGCAATAATGCCTTTTATTATTGTTATATTCGAATGCATTTTACGGAAAATATTTCAACCGCATTATGTTATTCAATATAGCCCTCGTTATCGGCAACGCTATCGTTATAAATATAATTTCAACCAATATAATACGGTAAAATCTATGTATTATGCATACTATGTGTTACTGAAAATATCTACTCATTTTATACAATACTCTATTGATAGAAGTTTATGCTAGTATTAATGACAATAATTTGCCAATATAAATTATGTAACAATGAAATAATTAATAATTAAATATAAATACTTCATATCGTTTACTGAATAATGAATTCAACACATAGTCTTATTTATAATAAAAAAAAATATAGCACTACGATTTATATTATATTTCCTTGTAATGCAATGCATGTAATAAAACCAATATACAAAAAGATTAAATATCAGTTAGTTTGGATAAAATGCAAAGTCCCGAACGCTTTTCGAATACCTCCTCAACAAGTCAAACCCGCCTTCATATTTGTGCAAAAATTTTCGAGTTAGGCAGTTTACCGTTTGAATCAGTATGATTACCGTGATATCGAATTTCCACACTTTCAGCCTGCCAACGTATGATAACAGGATGAAACCGTAAAATCGACTAGAGAAATCGTGAAACCAAATCGAGAATATGACGTCGTTGCCGAAACGATCTTCGAGGTAATTCTACTACGGATATCGAAATAATTCGGTTCATCGTAGCCAGCTTTATCATTACGAGATACCGCGTGATGTGTTGCTATGACGATATTATTTCAAAGTTACGAGAGGGAAGGCTCTCGGATAATCCCCTATTGCGTCGTCAAAAATAAGTTCTGATTGCAGAATACGCCACCTTCTTGCCAATCATAAACATAATATAACATTTCTTTAATGTTAATTTGAAAAATTATTGTGTTATTTTCAATGTGTAGGTTATAACATATGTTTTATGTTAACTACACAACATACTCGACCTATCCTGTTGGTAAGTTTAACTCTCATGAGACTAGCCTCATTTACCGCGCGTTCAGACCGGTAACCTCGGGCACATTTACCCATTAATCTAGTTTTCAAACACAGTTTAAATCACGACGAACTAACTACAAGATACACGATAATCTCAGTCATTTCATCCATCTCTGTCTCCAGTCTTACTTGTTATGGAATTAACAAAGGACCAGATGATGGAACACTGAATGTAATATACTATTAAAGTTTGTCTTGAAGCTCCAGGATTTTAGTTTGCAAGTTAACAAGTGAACGCGATTAAGTTGCACAACAGCTTTTACGGTGTAATCGCCGGAATATATAAGACAAATATTTGCTAGGAAAACTTTGTAATAATGTTACACGCGTAATTATTCAGTGTTAGGTAAGTTCGGAGATATGATTTAGAGCAAGGAATTAGTGGCAATTATACTAAGATGAAAATTATGCATGCCTTCCTTTGTGAGATTAATGACGAGTGAGTTAGGGTTTAACTTTCGTTCTAGTTATTGACATGGGGCAATGTTTTTGCATATGTTATAATATATTGATTTAATTGTAAAGACATTTTTACGTCCTTTTGTTAGAGTTAGTTCAGACTGTCGTAATATTGACGACCGCTTGGCGCAGTGGTAGCACAACTGCTTTCGGGTCGGGGGTTCGATCCCCACACCGAAAATTATATTTGTTATTTACAATGGTATTTTTAGGGGTCTGGGTGTTGCTATGTATTTTATGTATGTATTTACAAAAGAAAAGTATATATATATGCAATTTATTCCGTTATATAGTTGCCATAACACAAGCTTCTGCTTAGCTTGGAACTATATGGCGCTGTGTATAAATGTCCTGAAAATATTTTTTTATTTATTTATTAATATTACTTATAATAAAGCTTCAATATAATTTGATAGATAGGCCAACTAATAAAGAATCAAACCTTCGTTCGTAACAAGCGTCCTTACAACACAGAAATAATATTGAATTACTGAAGAAAGCACAAAGGTCAACTATTCGTCTCACACGTGTCTCGTTGAGCAAACACTCGCTTTCCGTTTGCTCTACGAATTCATTTAAGTAAATATTAACTTGACAAACCTTCTTGAGAAACTGTGGTGGCTCTCGAATCGTATGTAATCTGTGATTTCTTTTATATTTGAGAGATAGCAATATCTTTTGCAATTTTTATCATATTGATAGGTATAAATTGAGATAATTTTTGTCATGGCAACAATCTACCTGGATCCACCCGATATATTATCCTCGCTAATGCCAAAGTTTAACAATATGTAAAAGAGTACACTATCCTCACGAATGCCAAGCATTACTTTATGGGAAAAGGGAAAATGCTAAAACCATAGACGTACAATACCTTACAATTTTTTCATATATGCCATTTCTCAACGCCTGTTTATTTAATATGCCGTATGTACTACTGCTAACAAAAAAATATACCTCTATATATTCAAATTCCCTACTCTTTAAATCACGTGCCGCCTAAATAAATTATGTGGAATTAATTATAAATGTTTTCGCGAAATTTCTAGAAAGTCTAAGGTAAACAGTTTCCAACCGCTTCAACTTTACAGTCATAACACAAGCGGTGAAATTAGCATAGAAATAGGTAACGCTATACTGGTCCACAGTGTGGGAAAATATTAATGCGCGTTAGGCAGTGAACATTGTTACTGAAATTTTTGGAATTATAAATATAAATATAAATATAAATATAAATATTTTCAGGATATTTATACACAGCGCCATCTAGTTCCAAGCTAAGCCGAAGCTTGTGTTATGGCAACAAGATAACGGAATAAATTACATACACATACTTTTATTTTGTAAATACATACATACAATACATAGCAACACCCACACCCCAGAAAATACAAATGTAAATTACAAATATATTTTTCCGGTGCGGGAATCGAACCCACGACCCTTCGCGCAGTAAGCAGTTGAGCTACCACTGCGCCAAGCGGTCGTCATTAATTAGATCTTAATTCCAAAAATTTCAGTAACTGTTCATACTAAATTGGCTATGTAAAAATTAAGCGTATCCTTATTCAAAGCCCAACGGGGCGGTATTTAATCGTATTAATGAATTGTCAAAGCATTTTATATAGGTAGTTACTGAAGATAAAAATTCTAATAAAATATCAAGAAACAGATATAAATACAGAGACAAAATGAATAGCGTGCAACTCGACAAAATTTAAACGTTTGGCAATGCATTATTTAAACAACAACAATATTATCTCTTCTACAGTTAGCATTCTCTAAGGCTTCAACTAAAAGCTATTACGGTTAAATTTAAGTATCAGCTAATTCCTATTTACAACACTGATGCTTTGTTTGAATATTTGAATGTTTGTTATTCTTTCTCATAGAAAATACTGAATGGATTTGTCTGAAATTTGGCATTAACACATAGGTTACTTTGTATCTCGGTATTGATTTGGGAACGGGAACGATGGGGTCGAAACCGCGTGACGTAGTTTATACTATAATAGTATTGATATCTATATTATTATAGCTTGTAATATAACAACAAAAATGTGAGCATTAAATCTGACTACGACCGATCGACCTCAGCGCCACGTGAACACATTGTACGCTCACAAAAAACCCGATAAAACATTCCATTACGCTTAACCCTCGTTTACGAAACAATATCGCGTGGCAATTGAAAAAGTTCATAATACACTGTTTTCCGCAATTGAATTAAGTTTTCAGCCCAACAGCCGTACAAATTACCGGCGTTGGAATTGAAATTTCAAAACGATTTATCGTAGAACATTTCGATTATTGAATCGCGAATGTAACGGTAAATTTAAAATCTAGACGGATGAATTTCAACGTGCTTCTCGCTGAGTTATCGCTAGGCTTGTCACTAATGTGTTTCATCTATCATCCGAGTCTCTACAATATTGGATTTTTCCTATGAATTGGCCGATAATGTTTGGAGTTATTACGACATTGCGGTGCTTAATGTTTTGAACGGTTTAACGCTACATTATTTATTACACGTAGTACATACAAAAAGTTGGATTGAGTATAGTTCATTAAGCATCATGAGAACCAATGAGCCGATTAATATACGGAGAAAAATAATATTATTGGATGTAATTTAATATACATTGTAATCATCGCATCTGAAAAGGCATTTACATTGAATTTATTTAATGAATTTATTTGAAATAAGTTATAAGTTCGATAGAGAACATTGACTTACCTACTCTTAATTCCACAAAGTCTAACGTTCGGTAATTCTCATTTAAATTTTACCATTGATAATGTAGTCCTATGTATCTGATGCGTTATATTTTTTTATTGATCCAACCTATTGAATTTAGCCGTCTACATGTTATAGATGTATCTAAAACTTATTTTTGCATCAATATCGGATTGCTCCCAAAAACTACATCAATTCCTAGTTCAATAACTTACCGAATTAACATTTAGCAACATATGAGTAACATTTCATCAACACGTGAGCAACATAAGCTAGCTACTTTCACTAAAACTTCGCAGTTCGTGTTTAAATTCATTCGGAATTCCTTTTGAGATTCCAGGTAGCTCTGAGTAATGCTACTGAGTAATTTGATTATTTAAACATACGAATTCAGATCGGATGTTGCATATTGTGTGTGAGATGGAATGTTAATCAAGCGAGATACGCTTAAGCTGAGTTCGGACTATTGCACTGATATTTAATTACATTAAGCATTTTCGATTGCTTTTTAAGTAGTAAATTAAATGCATTTACAAAAAAATATAGCACGATTGCCTTAAAGTCAAATTTTGTTAGTTTTAAGACAGTCAATAATCTTTTGTTTGATAAAAAAGAAAAAGATTGCTTAAACAATAACTCGAAGCAGAATTAATTTAATATTTTTTATGCTCGTATAATAACCACACAATTCAAATTTGTGTGGTCATTATGGATGCTACGCAAACGTTTGCCATTGTTGATTTAAAAAAACCTAATAACACACGAATCCCTTTTCAATGTTATTCATAAGAATTGTTTTGAAACGATAATATCGTCACAATGAAAGCGGGTTCGTGTGATTATAAACCTTAATGTATACTAATATAATAAAGAGGTAAAGTTTAGTTTGTTAAATTATAAGGGGTAATCTTTTCTATTGAACCCATTTTAAAAATTCTTTCACCAATAGAAAGCCACATCATTGCTAAGTATCATAGGTTATATTAAAAAAAGGAAAGTTAAGACCGCTAGTATTTTATAAGCTTGTTAACGTGATTAGTTACTTTTTTTATAACATAAGGAGCAAACGAACAGGCAAGACAGGCAATGGTGACTTCTCAATAAAAAACATTTTTTATTAAGAAACAAAAACAGTGATGTGTTATATTCTATACCTACTATTCATTTTGAAACTTGATGCGAATACACATGTTTCCCTATTAAATTTCTTATTTAAAGTAGGTAGGGTAAAAAACACTTTGGAAAATACCTAAAGCCTGTAAAGTTTAATATAGGCACTAACGCAATATTCCTTTAGTAAGGATTTTTTTTTAATATGGGACCTCCATAATATAGCATGGTAAAGACAATACAATATAAAATTAGATGTGTATATCAACTTCGTAGATGACTGTACCAACGATTGTAAATGATATCTCTTGGCTAAACACTGAATCGTTTGAAATTCATTTCGACAGTTGAATGCGGTGTTACTTCGTTATAGGAACGTCTGTTGCAACCAATTTGTTAGTGGTCGTCGCAGGTGCTTCGGGATTTGGTGCTAATTCGATTTAGTTCTGACATTTGTTATGAAGCTGCTCGATTTGTACTGACTGTACTTGACATACAATAAGAGAATATTACGCCTTAATCCTATCCTTACTATATAATATTATAAATTTGAAAGTTTGTGAGAATGTATGTAAGGATGTATGTTTGTTACTCTTTCACGCAAAAACGGGAGGACCGATTTAGTTGAAATTTTGTATGTAGATAGGTGATACCCTGGATTAACACATAGGGTACTTTATATCCCGATATTTCTCCGGGAACGGGAACTACGCAGGTAAATCCGTGGGGCAAAGCTAGTCTCTTATAATTGGGATGACGACTGAAAAAATATTGTCCGTCAGATAAATTAAGGACAATGATAAGTATTCTAGTTACTTTCTTACTCTAAAACCTAAAAGTGATACATTGTCAGCTACAAAGTTGCGTGACGTCACTCTTATTCCCGTTTTCTATTAAGGTGTGACGTAATTAGCCCCAACTACGTAACTTTATTGCGCTACATCTGAGTATCTAGTCTTTTCTTATTTTGAAATAAGAAAAGATTTCTTCTATCTATAATATAAAAATGATTCGCAAAAAGTGTTGGTAAGCGTTTAACTCGATAACAGCTCAACCGATTTACATAATTCTTTTTTAGAAAGATAGTGGGATGTACGAAGACGGTGGTTTTTTAGCAAAAAAAAGGAGGTAAGGTTTTGGGTAGGAATGTATCCTATCGTGAAAGAAGTCGCCTTTGACCAGCTAGTATACCTAGTAACAAAATTATTTCTGGTTCCTTCATAAATCGTATAAAATATATTTAAATATAAAGGTTGGTCGGCATCGAAATATTTCACATCGTTGTATTGTTTATTACATTAAGTCGTTATACAAATATTATTTGACGTGAATATTAAACAGCCAATGGAATTTAATTTCCATAGCAAACGTTGAAAAGTATTTCGTAAAAGGATTACCAAATTAAATTCACTTTAAATTTTTTATTAATTAAAAGTAGAACGCGGTATATACGGACACAGACACTAAAAGCAGAATACATTTTATAATATATGAAACTTTTAAAATAAACATAATGCAATAAATTTGAGATAATTAATAAAATGTAATAATATGAAAATGAATCCCTAAATCACCATTGCAATAAATGTTATTTTTAAACAAAAGACACGCTTCTTTTAGGACTGGCAACAAGAAATAAGTTTAATATATAACAAGCTAATGATGAGGCATCGTACTCCTACGTACCTAATTTAGCGGGATCTCTGAAAGAACAGCTTTATTTTGAGCCGTGAGGCAAGAGGTTTTTAGTTTTATTTAAATAGATTGCTCACGGCGGGTACTGAGAGCGCATTTGTTTTCACTTCGAAAAGAAACCACTTTAAGGACATGCTTTCGTGAAAAGGTCGTTTGAACTTAAGTTATAGCGTCTATTGCTTCTAAGAACGCTAGTAGTATATTTTTTATTAGGTTTTTTTTTCGTAATATAATACGTTTAATTAAGAGATGGGTTTCTTAGCTGTCGTTATTTTAATCAGTTTGATGTACTGTCGGAAAAGACTAATAAAAAATTGCGACAAATTTTTACGGTAATCTTAAACATGAAACTGCATATACATTTAAGACTTTGAAGTAAGAAAGATATATTACAAATAGGTAAATTATTAATTAGCAATAAAAATGCAGATAAGGCGATAGCTTCATATTGCGGTATTTATATCCTTTTATCTAAATAAATTCCTTAGATCTAGCAAACCGCGCAACTTCATCTTAAGAAAAATTATCCACGAATTTAAAGTTTATAACCATCACTTAATCTCATTGAGCACTAACATACTATATTTAATTATAATTAATTACTATGTAAAAAAATAGGCAGTACCTAATCAAACCATAACATACCTTTATTTATCTTTAATACGAATACCAAGAACTCCATTGTTTAACTTAAACACGTACAAGTTTATAACAGTAATATCACAATGATTATGTTACAAGTAAAGCCAGTTTAATGGCGATAACTCCACTATGAAGCCGTAAATCACACGACATATGGTTTTGTAAATTCTGGCGCGGTTTCGCCTGACGGGTGCAAAGTTATCGGATACTAGTCTTATCATAAACTGCTACGGTTGGTGATAAGGCTGGCTTATGTGGCATTTGCGATTTGTGATGACTCATTTAGGAGGATAGTTGTTTGGAAAATGGATTGCTGTAAGGTATTGTCTTTTGATACTTGTACTACGTTTCTGACTATAAAAATCTTTGCTATTTAATTGATTACAAGAGAAAATGTCATAGTTATGTGGTTCGAGCGGAGTGGTACCATCCTTGAACAGAAAACCAGTCAGATTAGTCATTGCGTTTCGTTCGATGAGTGAGACCACGGGAGGCCATTTTCGCCCGCCCTTTGGAAATAAAAACGGATTTAAAAAAGAATCTTTAATTCATTTTTATTTCCTAATCCTTTCCTTTCCCCTGGCCGGCGACGCTTCTATAAGACGGGGGCTATTTACGGCTGAAGTCGATCATTTACCAACTAGCGCTCAGTTGCCTGTCATCATATTTAAACAGGCTACATCCTTATAATTGCCTTACGTGCTAAACTTTAACTCTTAAACTATACAATTCACGTCTTAGTTACACATAATTCTATTCAATCATAATATACATGATCTGTCATATTATATGATATGTGAATACATAATAAAATTCCTTTAAGATGTTTAAAATAGATAAAATTAACGAAGTCAGATTTCTCCTACGTTACGAAGTTTCCGATACACGTGTAAGTTAATTAAATCAATCTAATTCACAGTTAGCTCGCAGTTCATTACTTAAAGCAATATTATATACAGAGACAGCTGTCTTATCAAGACGAGAAATTATTTTTCCTACACGCAATTCTACTGTCGGCGTGAGTTATATTCTTGTGACAATGTTAATAATGTTTGCGAAACAGTGTGTGTACTATTGAATGGGGAATTTTTGTAGGGACTAAAATTCATTTAATACTGGATATATGATGAATTATTAATAAACTACACAAATGACTCGCAAAGTTAGTTATAAGCGTTTTGATATTTTATCTTATATCTGTTTGCTGAATTAGTGGCTTAAACTTTACAAGTCAATCTAATCTGCATAGTGCATAAGATGTTCTGAATATAAGTGAATTATGTGTTTTACATACAATAATGTATAAAATACCAACAGATAAATAATGATACCGTTTGTTGTTCTACTGTAGCAAGAATATTTATTGAGTTTTATGAGAAATTTAATATAGATATTACAAAATTAATAATAAAAACTGCAGTTCTCATTGCAAGAATTACTGCAATTCGAACGTATTACGTGTTATGTAACACGAAGCGAGAACGATCCGACATTGAATGAATAAGCAGGAAGTTTATTGTTCTGACGAGAACGTTTCAGTCTTGAAACTACAGAATTTTCATTACAATACAATTCGTGCTAAAGACAGCGATTTCAATGCTGAAATTCGAATCGTATTCCTGCCACGATAAGACACTCAGATCGCGTCGAGTGGGACGATTTCGTGTGCCACATTCACTTGCTGTTTTATTTTAAAACACATTGCAAACACTTACAATAGTTTTTGCTATTTGTGTTTCTATCTTTGCTGTCTCCTTGGAAGTCCTTTTCAAATATATATTTTGTGGCTACATTTTAATATTTCCCTGATATGGTAGTAAAATAGAATGGGCCGGGACGCACACAGATGTGGTACTACCTTGCAATGAATGCGGTGTTCGTTACAAATTACAATGACACAATACCTTCAGTTTAGTTTCCATACATAGCATATAAAAATACTATTTCTAAAATATATTATTATTATTATTACACACTCAATTTTCTTTAAAAAGAATCTTTTTTAATATTCCATTTTAACAATACTACTAGGCTCTTATGAGTAGACAGGAGGTTACATTTATTTTCAAGATGCCGTTTTTAAACATATTAGTTTACATTGTAGGGACTATAATATGATGATAATATTCATGCGAAGTAATCAACTTTATGGATATGAAACATTTTATGACATGAAACGCTGAAATAGTCGCTAGACGATCTCGTTTGAATAGACTCAAGGAGCGATGTGACTCATATAATAGTTGAACTATCAAGATCTAAATTTATATTCTCTTAGTGAAGTTAAAAAGACATTTCATTCCAGAATTCTGCATTTTGCATATTCGTATGTGAGAAGTTTCATACTGAGACAGTCGTATATGAAAATATTATCTGTGTCTGTCTTATTGGATATTAAATTATTTTTTATAAAATTAAAAAAAAAATAATGTGAAAAAAGAGGCATGATGCTAGGCTGAAATGGTTTAGGTTGCAATGGAGAACTACCATCCCCTTAGAGAAAACTAGTGTCAAGTATGACGTTTATAACAAAGATGACGTCATTGTATGGACGCACGTAAATAGGAATATCGACTCCTCTTTCCCTATAATATTTTGTCTTCTAAGATTTCTTTCCTCTTTTTTTTAATCAGAATATTAACGACACGATTACTCCTAATCACTTTAACGAAAAATATACAAATAATTACAGAACACCTAAAAGCTACA
Organism: Eurema hecabe; assembly: GCA_026213755.1. Lineage (NCBI taxonomy): Eukaryota > Metazoa > Arthropoda > Insecta > Lepidoptera > Pieridae > Terias > Terias hecabe. The sequence continues at coordinate 6,803,553 of JADANM010003811.1, read as the reverse complement.
TCCAAATCTGATTACGAGAAAATATAAATAAGGCTTTAATGTATAAAGCTTAAAAGGGGTTTGCTAAAATTATTAGACGTTTTCGCCCTTAAATATAACTAACCGGTGCTACCTAAATCACTAATTTTGAGAGAAGGGAAATTATATTTTAGGGCCTTTTGTCCTATAAAATTTCAAGACAAAGCTATTAGAATTTGCTTTCCTTATATTTAGCCAAAAATGTTGTGGTAACAGCATTTCGACCTGCCATTGTGCTGCATACAGATTTTTTTTTGTAATAGACGGGCAAAGTTGTGCTTCCTCCTTAACTTTTCATTACTTTTCATTTGTATGTTCAATGATTACGAACCTTCATACTACATCAACTATCACTGTTTGAAAATCTTATCAAATTTGAACTTAAAAGGATTCGAGTTTATAATAATAATGAGGTTAATAAAAAGGCGTAATATATAATTCTTAGTATAATTCTAAGCAAGCTTATCCTAGCTAATAAAGTACAAACACAAACGAACATTAATATAATTTTCTTGTAAGGTAATCAAAGAAGTTAGTTATTATTATTGCTATCTCGGGAAACATAAAAGTAAAGTAACAGAAAGATAGATGTTTTATTCCGAGAATCGATGTTTTCCTTAAATACTGAAGACAAGTTTTTTTCCAAATATTTACTTTGTAGTAAGCCATTAGTAATGTACGAAATGTTTTATTTTAAAAATATTTTCCGAAACACTTTTTTTTTGTTTCATCAGTATCATACCGGTAAGAGTAAAAGTAAAATTATAATAATAATTTATTTCCATAATAAGGTGATTTACAAAAAGTTTACCCAGGCTCGCAAGATACTACAGATTCAAGACTGTTTTCCAGGAGCCTGTTTCATCCAAATCATGAGACACATGCGGCACCGACACAATTCATTTAGATATTTACAATAGGTATATAAAAATACAAAAATTCATCTTTAATCAGTTACAAAGCGAAAGAAGCATAAGCAAAAGAAGAGAAGAAACATAATAAAAATCTTTATATTATAAAAAACGTTATTTAATTGTGATTATTAGTTTATCTTATGGCTAGACACTTTAGTGACATAAGCTTTTGAGCAGTCAGAAAAAATCACAATTTTACAATTACCAACAATTCGCAAATAAGTTCAGATCAACGTAATATACCGCAATCTAGCGAGTTGTATTTTAATATTATTGTAGTTATATTTACCGTAATATGGTAGTTAAAATTTCTTATCCTACCACGGTGAAATCCATTTAAACCAACATCTTAATTGCTTACAGACAAAGAGAGAGACAGTCAAAGAGTCACATTTTCTTATAATAAATCGAAGCAATTATTGTACTTCTTTAATTTTTCATTAAACCTATTCCGTTGCCTTGTAAGGGAAATTTATAATTAGACTCGAGAGGAGCCAGTTAAGACGTATTGATCTGAAAAGGGTCCTCATGAATAACAAATGCGCCAACCTTCGAATACATTGTTTAGAAGCTAAAATCTTACATACTCATCACTTTATAAATAGATTGTCTTTCGAAATTGTAGAATTTCAACTTAATGTAGTAAATTTTAAATGTGTGAATAAGAACTTATTTTCTTTCAATAGAATGTTGTATTTTTGTTTATATTTACAATTGTGTGTCCTTATTTAAAAAAAGAGTTTCTTGTCGGTTCGGTGGTAAATGTAATACCATGACGATTCAAAAGTAAGTCCACGCCATAAGACGAAGATACATAATGTATTTGATTGTTTTTAATATCTTGTTTAATAATAAATAATAGTATCCGAAACACATTATATAATGTTACTATTTATTTCTGTGCGAAAACATATTCTTATCATATCTTTGCTTACCCAATAACCAGCTAATAGAACAAAATTCAAATTAAAATTTTGAAGTCCTTAAGAATTCTCTCATCCTCGAAAGTTCAAAGAGTACAGCTGTCTTAATCTTCAGGTTGCACATTCAGGTCGCCAGTGACTTCCCACTATCCAGTTTTGACCCAGTTTCCTAGTTGTCTACGGAAACGTCAACATTATTTAGTTTTAATACGCACGACTTGAATAGACAAGTAGAATTAGTTCTTAGAAACTTACACTACCTCCGACATCTTGTTTATTTCGTGTACCTATCTCTGTGTTATATAAATATTAATGAAATATTTTTCTGTTTTGAAAATGTGGATGACAATTAAATCTTACGTCAATAATTTCTACAAAACTTACCTATATAAATCAATATAACTTCAAACAATACCATGTTTAAGTACCTTTCAAATAACTTTTTAATATCGTAGATTATAAAACGCTTAAGTAGACAATCGGGAAACATAAGCCATTATAACTGACTCAATCTGATTGGTTACGGATTGAATGAAGACTTTAATTTTCTCTGTACTTCCTTACATCAATTTTATTTGAATTATTCGCTGGCATTTCGTTTCTTTCGGTTCTGAGAGCACCATATACAGATTCGCTTTCCATTCTTTATCCTTCTTATCTCCCTATAAAGATCAGCAACGCATTCTTGAGGCACATAGCTTACTCCTATCTATATACCTATACTTATCCTATCCTATCCTACTAATATTATAAATGTGAAAGTTTATGAGAATGTATGTATGGATGTATGCTTGTTATTCTTTCACGCAAAAACGGCTCAACCAACTTAATTGAAATTTCGTAAGTAGATAGGTGATATCCTCATTAACACATAGGATTTATATCCCACTATTGCCCCGGAAATAAAATACATAAAGCTATAAACAAAGATATGAAAAAAAACATGAAACGCAAATTGTGGATATAAAAAGTTTTGTTTCTAACAACTGTTTTCCACATGAACAAGCCGGCGCGGTTTGCGCTCGCCCTCTGAATATCAATTACGGCGCTACCAAACGTTTCCTATATTCAATTTACTAAAGCACTTTATTTTACAAAGAAATATGATTTTCTTTTATTATATTCCGTCAGCTTAAGAAAATTAGGCTTGCGTTGTCAGTATGAGTTTCTTAACAATTAAAGAAATAATTGTTTGTTTATGTACGAGTAAATATGGTAGTTAACAATACAAACAACGTTGGCTGGCGACAGATGTAAATTCAAAGAGCTGATGGCAAACCTCCTACTAGTACTGGAGTGCCACCTTAAGAAGAAGAAGAATACAATCAAAATAATTTACTTTGTATAGGTACAATGTACTTACATGGATAGGATTTCCTACATTTATAACTTAAATAATAGAAGAAAAAAACAGAAAAATCTAACATATTACTCAGTCAGTGTTATTTATCAGTATTTATTAGTATCGAATTTATTATTACTATAGTTTACCCTTTAACTTGAAAACTCTTATTGTCTTTTATACAAATTATTGGTTTCTTATGTGATGTAAATGAAATTAAACACATTTTAAAACAATTCTCTCAGTATTTTGAATACAGTAGTGTAGTATTTCTTTGATTTTTTTTACGTAAAAACAATAAATAATTCAAGTAATTCCTTTAACTTGCCTAAATATTTAAATCCATTGCTAAGACAAAAAGATAAATTCCAGAAATGAATTTAGAAATTCTTAGAAGCCACGGCAATATTTGACATTATTTCAGAATTAATTTGGCTTACTGCCGTCACCCGGATATTGACATTTATAAGCCTTTTTGTTAATCCAGTTTAAAGGTTTATTTCCTTATCTTCTGATTAGTCCTAAGAGTTTGCTTGTTATTTTATTGCCCCTAGTTTTTCGTTTATTTTTCTCTTTTTCGTTTATATTTGTGTTATGGGGTTTTGTTTGTTAATATAAAAACAACAACTTTTTTCACACAATCCTCAAAAAGAACAGTTTTTAACTGCAAAATTATGAATTAACGTTTTATAACAAACATGATTCATGACTCATAAAAAATAAAAATAAAATAAATATTTTCAGGACATTTATACACAGCGCCATCAAGTTCCAAGCTAAGCCGAAGCTTGTGTTATAGATAACTGAATAAATTACATATACATACTTTTCTTTTGTAAATACATACATACAATACATAGCAACGCCCAGACCCCAGAAAAATACAAATGTAATTTACAAATATATTTTTCCGGTGTGGGAATCGAACCCACGACCCTTCGCGCAGTAAGCAGTTGTATTACCACTGCGCCAAGCGGTCGTCATTGACAAAATATGTTACATAAATAAATAGAAAATAATTGGAATCCTCCATTGGAAAAGGAGAAGCAGTAAGCATATCTTTGCGTATATAAATAAAATTCACATATAATGAGCCTGTCAACATAAGTTATGCTTTAAAAACCCATTTAGTGCCAGAAAATTACCTATACATTTTTTAACATTTTCAAATAGACTATAGAATAAGAAATGAAAATTACTCGTACGTAATTTCGATCATGTCGGAATACAAATAACGAAACAATGAGTCGACAAGCTCGATTACTGAAGCGGATTCACAGGTAATGAAAATTAAATACTGGCTGAAAACAAAAGATTTTTTTTATTTCCAATCGAATGCACGAGGCGTACGACTTAAATACTCTTTTTAAACTACCTCCATGGTTAAATGCGTTCTTTTATGGCTTGATATTGATTTCGTATCTTTGATTCTTCTCTTGTTTTCAGTGATCATTCAAGACAATCGTCAGTGAGATTGCAACGTCACTTCTGACATGAGATGAAAGCGTTCCTATTTTAAATTTAAGACTTTATTATTTAACTATTCAATAATGGATATTCGAGTGAAGTTTTGTTACTCAATTTTAAAGACTTCATTCGATTGAGCTGACTTTTTGAATATATTGTGAATGTATGTTAATGAATGGTCAACTATATGACGTCATTCTAAATCTAACATGGCCGATAATTATCCAAGATAATTGTATTTTAACATTCTTTTAATAATAACTCGAAAGACGACTAGAAGCTTGATTTAAAAAAATAGTTTCGCTTTTAACTTAGATCACACTATTAAAACCAACCTCGAATAAAAGACCAAGCCCATCATGCATTTATCTCTTTGTGTTGCGACATCAAATAATTTCACATCGTATACACACATCGGTGTAACAATTAGAGCTATTAACCATTATGTTCACAATTCTAAATTAGCTTCAGTCCATTGTGCACTGAGCTAACAAACACAATAAATCTTTGATATGATAATTGATACTGGCATGCATCGACGTGGTTTATTTAACATACAACTGTAATTACAGATACATAGATTATTTGGTTGTTTGAAATTAGTAATTCATTAGTTTCATATCGAGGTTTTTAAAAATAGTATCAAGACGAATAGTGCGCTAGACAAGACAGAAAGCTACTTAAAATCTTCACGATCTTCTTCTAGATCTTTCTGGAATCTTATTTCCAGTTATTAGTTTAAAAAGTATAATTCTTGTTATTTTGATTTATTATTATGAAAATAATACTAGTCCATGGGACTAGAACCGAATCGATATTAAGAGAGAACTTGGAATTATGTAATAACTTTATTCACATTTATCAATGGTATTTTTAAATGTATTCATAAAATATATTTCCAATGAAGATGAAAATAAAAGAATACAGCCAATAAAAACCCGTATTCATCTAGGGCCTCTTCAATAACTCTGGCGAACAATGAATAAACTTTAAAGAGATTCGCAGACAGCTTATAAATAATATTGCCATTCAATAAAATAAGAATCTATAAAATAATATTGCTGTTCTAAAAACGTTATAAGCAGAAGGCAATCAAGAACAGACGATTTAAAAATATTATTATAATAAAATATATTATTTTAATAAATATTTTATTATAATAAAATAATATACAATTTTTTTTAAGAAAATATGATTTTGTAAGATTGTCGAAAGTTTAATTAAGTTGTAACTTAATAAAATTAGAAATAATAAAACCTCATTCAATAGCCAAAAGAGCATATAGCAAAGTTCCGGGTAGCATTGCATTGGCTATGGGCTGGCGTTACTATTTCCATCAGGAGTGCGTCCAGCTAGTCTCCATTCTTCTTATTATAAGAAAAATATTTCGATATTGTTAAGAAAATTACTTGCCGATGACCTTTCAGATTTAGCAAGTAGGATCGATTCCGTGTAAACATGGAAACGTTGTAAAATAAAAATTACTATTGAAGTCATTCTGGAATGATTTTTGGTACAGAAGCCTTTTTGGGTAAGTTCCCTATTTATGAAAGAAAAATATATCTATTTATTTTTATGTTACCTATTTATAACACAAAGCCTAGCAAGCTTGAAACTAGATAGTGTGTTATGTTATATGCGTCCCGAAGTTTTTTGCTGAAGTTCAAAAGTATTTTACCTTAGATATAAAAGCGCCACAATAGATAATAAAGTTTGATGATATCTTTATCATAATATTATCTAACATTCAGGTGATTTTATTCATAAAAATATACAAGCACATACATTCTTCTCAACTTTCGACTCTTAACTTGCCTCCAAAAAAATTTAGTACATCATTAACGCTTCAAAGGATTTCTTTGCAGTTTACTCTACGACACCCCAGAAGCCTTCTAAAGGCAATTCAAATTTAGCGTATGTGAGTTCAGGGCTCTTCAGTAAACGAGAACTAGATGCTAGATAAAATGGGAATGGAAACATACATTTGGGTATAAATAATATTTTGTTGTTTTTCTTTTTACTGGAAGGCAACTGAACAAGAATATTATTTGATGATAAGACATCTCCGCCCGTAAATTTTTGTTAAACTAATAGACTTCAGTACGTAGCTGGCTTTAAAAAAACGTGCTAAAGGGACAATGGGATGATATTAAGGAATTGAGGAAGGAAAAATAGACTTTCCCAGTTACCGAACAAAATGCAATGGAATGAATAAAGATGCCAATTACTATTTTTATGAGAAGGTGGTACCATCGTGCAATTAGGGTAGTATTAGGCTCGACTTGCTTATAATTTAGCCATTTTGACTCTTGATCGCCCAGCAATAGCCTAATTATAATATTTTAAATATTTTAGTCCATTTCCCAAACTTTAGAACACTCTGTACTTATTTTATTATATGAACAGGTTTTTATATGAGATACATTAATAAAGTCCATTTAAATAATAAAGCATTACTGCCCGTAGGTAATAATTATTTTTGTTTATTTTATCTCACACAAAAATAAACAGCGATTAACGCAAACATGCCAATATTAACACAGTACTGTTTAAAATAATTAAACAGACGTTATAACAATTACAATAATGTTGAATCAACGAATTTAATGCAATTATCATATATGAAGAAAGCCGATATAAATTTTGTATTCAGTGTGGAAAATAGCGAACTGCACACAAATAAATCCTTCACATCATTTGCATCAGCTAATTAAAAATGAATTTTTAATGAACATATGGGTCGAGCAGACATGATAACGTTGAATATTGTATGACTTAATATGTGGGATTATGTCAATTCTTGCAAATGTCGTCGCCTGCTACTGGAGTGCCGATTAATTTGATGAAGCTACAGTATAATAGGATAAGCGAAATTATTACTTTAATTTGTAGCGACCGTTACTAAGCACTGAATTCTGAATCGCTCGTATAATATTTATGCGAGACAATACATAATATTATACAATTCAACGTTGAACCAATGTACGATGAGTCACGGATTCATATTTTGATTAAAATATATATTTCTACATTTTTTTTTATGCGATGAAATAGGGAGACGAGCTGGACGTACTCCTGATGTAAAGAGAAACGCCAGCCCATTACCGTGCACCCATAGTGCAGTGCTACCCGGAACTTTGCTAAAGCAACTCCGGACAGAGGTGCACTACACCGACGCTCCCCACTTTGAGTCACAAGATGTTAAGACTCATTGGCCCAGTAATTACGCTGGCTACAGTGCCCTTCAGACCGGAGCACAGTGACATTTACATATCACTGCTCAGGCGGTTGAATGTCTGGTACTGTGGGGGTACCCACCCAGTCGGTCTCCTGCGAAAGAGACCTACCCCCGGTAGAGATGCTTTTTAAAATATTATTTTAATTTGATTATACCTTACTATCTTATATTACCTATATGAATTACCACTAAAATGTTTCTCTTTAAATAAAATTACAATTCTCGTAGTATCAAAACAAATTGAAGCAAATTGATTCATACAATAAAATCCGCTTCTAAAATTTCCCCAAAAACTCGCAGTTTTTAAGTTTCTGTCGGCCCATTTCCGTATTTGTTAGCAAACACCACGGGTGGCAAATCGTCCCAAACATTCTAAACGTGACAGGAAATTACGCGTTAACTCGAGCACACTGATCTAACTTTTATCGTAACGATTTATATGTGAAGGAAAAAACGCTGGAACAATAAAGATCGCTAAATTGTTTTGCAGCGCACTGTAAATAAACAAAGCTAGAATGAAACGTCCAACGCGAGTCCATTAAAAATAACACATATCTATTCTTAGAGGAAGCATTCATGATAAGATCTTTTATTTATGTCGCTGTGAGTTTACAGAAGACACTTCGGTCTCAGAATGCGCCCCTATTTCGGTTTCCTTAGTGCAAATAGAATGGGCCGGTTAGCTGCTACGCTCTCAAGAAAATCAATTTCACACTCGAGTTAGGTAATTGAAATATTTTAGCGAACGTGCTTGC
>JADANM010003811.1:6782528-6792967 GCA_026213755.1 Eurema hecabe | reverse complement strand
CACGGACTTAATAACCAAATCGTCGTACGTTTGTGAAACGACCATAAAAACTCTATCATGGAATTATTGTGTTCATTTGGACTCGTTTTGTGTTCTGTTCTGTGAAAATGGACTAATTATATTAGCTTTTGTCGCTACGAAATATTGTATAGACAAATTGGAACCAGCTCTTGAAAATAACTTCATATTTTTCTTGAAATGAGTAAGTCTCAGACTCATGTGCGGTCGGAACGAGAACGCGGTGTTATTATCGATACATTGTAAGATGGAAGAGGTTCGGAATATTGCTAGTTTATAACAGAAACTTTAAGTTAAAATAAAGTTTGTTTTTACAATAGTTTTTAAGTTTCTATTGACGTTTACACAACTCCAATAGAAGAATATTGTCGACAGACATCCTACAATATTCATTAGTAGTATTAATTCTTCAAGTTAATACTTGAAGTATGAAAGTATATATTAAATATAACGGGGTTAGTATAACGAAGCTTAGCTGACAAACATTATAAACGGAGAACGTAACATAATTACGTAAAACATGCCTCATCTTAACTACTACGCGTGTCGGCGAATTTCCCTCGAAACACAATAATGTGGCAAGAAAGATATTGTTCTATAGAGCCTTGTAGGTGTTATATAAACAATCTGTATATGAAAGTAAATAAAGATAAGATTGTTTCTAAAGACAATACCGCCGGTTAATGGAGGTTCACAATACGTAGCGTATAATCTGCTGGGCTAATAAAGGAGCTGTATAAATAAACTTGGCGAACATAATCACTGGCACCCTTTGGAAGTAATTTCATATTTCACATGCCGTGCCCTTAGACCTTTCGGGTGTTAAGCTATTGGGAAGAGTAGTTTACCTGTATCGTTGAGATAACTCTATTTTGCGAGATACTAGGCTTTAGAATAATTAAGGTAAATATTTATGTAAGTTGTGTTTGTATTAATGTTAAAAAAATATAAAGTGAATTCTTATAATATTTTTATAATATGTACACTGTAAATTTAAAATAAGTCTATAGTTGAAGAAGTTAATCGACGCGAATAAGCATCACGGCCTCATTACACAATCGTTTAAGAACATAATTTCGAATAATTTGTTACGTCATCTCTTCTTTCAATGGATTTCGATGCATCGAATAAACATTTTGGAACACGTAGGATCTATTAGTTGATTGACTATTGGGGATATCGTAAAACGTACCGAAATCCAGAACCGAGTTAAGATCACTGCACTCGTCGGATTAAAAACTGCACCGCATAGCTGTTATTAAAACTTCATCTCAATTCCATTTCATCGTGTGTTTGGTAAATATCTTGGCTTGTTAACAATTTACTTCATATTGAATGTTCAATACGCAAGGTAAGTTCATACAACTAGCTTCAGAGCTTTATCTACTTGTTTATCTATACTAAAATTATAAAGAAGTAAAGTTTGTGTGTTTGTTAAATTGTAAGGGGTAATCTCGGAACTACAGAACTGATTTTTAAAATTCTTTCACCAATAGAAAGCCACATTATTGCTGAGTGTCATAGGCTATATAAAAAACCGAAAAGGATAATTAACATTATGCCCAACAAAGTGGGCACGGATCAGCTAGTAGTTTATATAGTAGTTTATATTGTATAGATAAACAAGTAAATATTTAGAACAAAAATATCACCCGAAGTTGCACATTGTTTTCAACAATAACCATATTAATTGAGCGGCTTGATCCAATTATCGAATACCTTTGATTAGTCCTGCGTGCTCGTGTCATAATTAATAACACATTATTAGTCTTAAATTAAAACACATTGCTATTTATACCTTTAAACTCATTTATAACGAGAGGTGCCTTTTAATTAAACGTGCGAACGTTGAGTTTCATTAAATTACATTATACTTTGAGTTTTAAATGTAGTAACCACGAACATGCACGCTAATTGGACGAAATATAACGAGACGGGAAATATTATACTATTCTTGTATGTGCTTGAGACACTATGTTGGAATAACAGTGTGGTTTCATATGAATCATTGGTATATTTTATTGTAGCTACAAATGTAGAATAACATTTGTATTTTGTATCAGGTTTGGGTTTTGTTATGTAATATATGTATATTGTGCGTATTTAAAACACAAGTTTTGTTTAATATGGATCGAGATCGCGCTGTAAAAACCGCGCCCAGAATTATATGTATCTTAATCGTAGTAGCTATAAAAAGCATCTATAGATACATGTTATTATTTAATTTGTAACTGTTTTGATAATACTAATAAAATTTACTCTTGACATCGTTTTTCGTTCTTAAACTTTCAATTGTAAATTTTGCCTTAATTTTTAGAATATATTTCTATATAACTTAATAGCGAACACTCTTTGTCGAAGTCAGTTGAAAAGCTTCATCACTTCGATTAAAGTCTTATAAAATCGTGTTTCCTTCTAACGTTTCACCTTTAGGCAGCTAATCGTATTAGCGCGGACGAAGCCGTCGCCAAAAGGATTAGAAAATAAAACTCGTCGACGATGGCGCCGAGTTACTTTCATTTAACTTAAAGGAATTTTCCCTAAATAGCTTCAAAATTCGAATCACATATTGGTAATTGTTAATGTAATATGGTACTAAAACTAACTTATTAAATACAATTGTTTTAAAGAGATTACACAATTCTTACTACTACTGGATAATCTTTCCCTTTATAACCTACTTTACTTTACTCTGAAAAATTCTACTAAGAAATACATCTTAATATATATAAATTACGTGTCACGTTGTTTATCCGCGATTCACTCCTAAACTACTGAAACGATTTTTAATGAAATTTGCACACCGTGTGCAGTTTGATCCGACTTAAATGATAGGATAGCTTACATTCGTATACAGCTTTAGCTTACAGGCGTATTGTTTTATTCGTTTTATTCCATGAAGTGGTGAGACGAGCTGGTCGCCCTCCTGATGGTAAGAGAAACGCCAGCCCATAACCAATGTAATGCTACTCAGAACTATGCTCCGGCCAGGGGTGCACTACATTGACGCTCCCACTTTGAGTCATGGCCCGGGAACAGCTATATAAATATATATAAATATATTATAAGCATAAAATCTTACTAATAAAAGCGTGTCAATCACAGCTACAATCCCTACTATCGTAACACCAGACATCAGGCTAACGCAGCATCTGTAGGGACCGTAAACAAAGAGGTTTATCGCCGACCAGACTAATGTTATTGAAGAACCCTCCCCTATCAGGCCCGTTATATTTAACAACTCCATTTATATTTTCATGTTTATAGACGTACTAATCGTGGAGTAACAACTGAAATGTAATACTTGGTTAATGTTTTTTTTTTAATTTTCAGGTTAGCTGATCTTTTATTATAATAATAAGAACCTTTCAGTTTATCTAAGCCTTATATAGACGACTTATAGGGCAGTGTGGTTCTATTAGCTTTTGCTGCAAGATTCCCATTATTTCCTATAAAAGTATCCTCTGTTATGGCCTAATCTTTTTGTGTGCTAAATTTTTACCATATATCCATTAATAACTTTTTTCGTAAAAGATTTACGACTCACGGTCTTTCATTTCTAATGTATATAGATAGGTATTAGGATTAATTAAATCTGTTGACGATTATAGAGTTCCTTTTTAAGGAAATACATCAGTATTTTGAAATACTTTGTGGAAAATAAATGTATTGCTAATTACGTCGATCATAACTTGTTTTCATTAATTTTATTTGCAATTAATATTTATAGATGATTTTTATAGTTGATGTATTTTATCTAAACATTCAATTAAATTTAGTATTTGCTTGATCTTTTTTTATAATATTATCGTATACTATTCAATAACGCTTTTATATAAAAGTAAAGAAGAGAAACAGCAACATTTATCGTAACATAAATTCAAATAAAATTAATATAATATCATATTCGTAGCAAAATTCAAATTCATTAGGCTTTCATTCATTTCACGGGATATTAAGCGACTGAATTGCGCAATTTAATTTTTTCCCATTTTTATATATTGATAACAAAATTCGACTTCCGTTAAAAAAGATATTAAATATGATCTTTTATGAGCAAAAAAACGTCAATCAAATCATTGAGATTATTAACAAAACAAAAAATGAGACCATTCTATAATATGACACCGTATACTATATAACACTCCGCTATATAATAATATTATACGATTCAAGTAACCAAAGCTTACAGGTAACTTAATCCGCGTAAATAATGTTCAATTTAGATTGCTCTTAAAGGATCAATATCACGAATCAAGATACGAAGACATTCATCTCAGAGTCTGAGTAGGTAACTCACATTTTAGATAGAATATCAACTAAGTCTTGATTTAAAAAAAGTTTCGCTTCACAAACAGCTCTCTAAGCAATATCTTAAATAGAAACAACGACATCCGAAACAATCGTGACTTTGAGTCTAATCTGCAGATTTGAGCGTAATATTTCTTAAGTTAGCGAACTGCGGCGAAATTAATTTCTGTAGCGAACCGCCTTGTACAAAATGTGCAAAAACTTTAAGTACATTCGAAGGGAATGGGATTGTTTTAATTTGAATACGAAATGGCTGGCCTTTAATCAAGCTGCAGTATTGTAGCGCTAACGGTCCGCGTATTCACATAGACTATAGAGAATTCAAAGATTTTTTTGTCTGTACCAATTTAGCACAGTGGAAAATAAATAATTTTATATACGTTCATATAATATGTAAGACATTTTTTAATTTCTGTTACACTTATCTAGCTTTCAGTAGGTTTTGAAAATGAGGAATAGTTATTAGTTGCAGACGTCATACTACGAGTACATAGCAATTTTATGATCCCCGTTGTTAACAGAAATAAATAAAACAATTTACCCCATATGTTTCTTATCGACACAACTTCACCGTTCTAACAATTGATGTCAACTCGTAAACATTTCACTCCTGTGACTAAAGCAGTGAAAACTCCCATGTTTTATAGTTATTGCTTAAACAACGATTGAAAGAATTTTGGGTGCGCTACTATTTTTGCGAAACACAAAGCAAAAATAGTATTGTAAATAAATCAAATTTATTTCGTGACATAAAAATACGGCTGCAACGTTTTATTGCATGTTTGTAATTTGTCTTTTTGGTAGAGATTAAATGAGCTGATAGGAAGTAGTACACGTGTGTTAATATCAATGAAACTGCTATTTACTTATTGGGGACAGTATTACAATCTTTATAATACTTTAATTCAATATTTTGGGAGGTAAATTATCATCAGACGTAGTTAAAAGCAAAGAATACATACAGATGCGAAATATTTGAACTATCATTTGATTATATTTTATTTTTAAGACGTACGTACGTACGAATGAATTTAGCTGAGTAGATATAGCTACTTCTAAAATAAATTAAGGTCTGTTACTTAAAATCACGTCGACGTTAATATTTATTATGTTACTTTTTATTACTCTATTATCCACAATACTTAAAATTATTTTTAATACTCTAATAAAACAACAGAGAATTAATAAAAAAATACTGTACTTAAAAACCACTTTTAACATTCTGACTCAACCTTATATTAGATCAATACGTTCAAAGCCAACTAAAACTGAACTAAACTAAATCCTCACAACGGATACATTTTCCTTTTCACGTTTTTCGTAACAACGAACTAGTTCTTCATAATACACCTTTAAACTAGGGCGGAAGATGTTGAACATCTAAACAAGGCAGTCGAAACTCGGAAGTTAGAACAATGTCCTCAAGACTTTAGCTACATTTTTCTTTTCAAAAACGTACCGACGTCCGTGCATTTGAAATCTGTTTGAATTGTTGAATGGAGACCTCATAATATGCTTTTATTCTATAGCTGTAGTCTAGCTATGTTGACGTATTGTTCTGATTAATTTAAAGCTAAATATGTACTTGCATTATAATGTAAATAATGATATAACCAAACCTGAAGCAGTTGGTATTGGGTAAGTGTTAATTGTTTAAACTTTGTATTTATATTATATTATATTATATTACAGATTTAACAATACAATACGATTGTATTGTGTTTTCAATCTATCTTTCGTACTGGTATTTCAATTGTCTGAAATATAGTAATTACATAATTAATTTATAGACACAGCTGACAGTAATATTTTCTGCACAATCGCGCAAAAATCACATTTTTACTAACGTTAAAATACAATGCGTACTCCCAATAAAATGTTGACAGTAAGTACAAAACTAGTTAAATAAAAAATAAAGAAGTTTTGCCTTTATTACTGGGCAGGTCCCAGCTGATTTCTTTTGCGTTATTTCATGTAAATTTTTAGCGAACATCTCAAGGGAAATTTGTAATAAAATATTCTGCAAGAATGATAGGCCATCGATTTTGTGTACACACAATAACTTATTTATAATGAAACACATTTTTGTTAGAAAAGAAAACCTTGCAATATCGTTAACTATTTTAATGGTATAATTTATTACTATAGATTCTAACGATTTTGTTTTTAAAAGAATTAAAAGTAAGGAAAAATAAATACACCTACTTTTTTTTTACAAAATATGAAGTTAATATTCCCAAGTAAAAATGATTAAAAATTAATCAACGACATAATAGGTGGTTCACTTAACAATCTTCTCTTTAACTCGAGGCAAAACAGCAGCCCGAATTCTCCCTTAAGTAATTTTAATTCTGTCGCTTTGTCTAATTAAAATATAACAATCAAATGTTCCTCTGTCCCTGAAAGGCTTCTGAAACTCTTAAAAGATCCCCTGGCTTTGACACCTGCTATCTTTCAACGAAATTGAGCAAGAAACCATTCAAACAATAATAGTCTAAACAGGAGGTAGGTAGTTACAGGCACTTACTAAGAAAATTCTTATTATATTTACAGATTGTATACATATTTCAAGGCTTCATACCTTTTAGTGTAAAATCATATAGGTAATGCATTTGTTTATTATTATCTATACTAATATTATAAATGTGAAAGTGTGTCTGTCGGTCTGTCTGTATGTTTGTCTTTCTTTCACGGCAAAACGGCTGGATCGATTTAGTTGAAATTTGGTATGTAGATAGATGATACCTGTATTAAAACATAGGATACTTTTATCACGGTATTGCCCCGGGAACGGGAACTAAGGGAGTGAAACCGCGGGGAGCGGCTAGTACATCATATTTTAATGCTGTTTGTCTATCGTGTTTTATTTGACGACTGCTTGGTACGGTAATACAACTGACTTTTAAATACTGACATATTTTGACATATTTTGAGGGGTATTGTTAGGTATTTTATATATATAAATTAATTGTATGAATTACTTGTTAATACATCACAATATTGCTTAGTGATGATATCACTATAAATATTTCTAGATAAAGTCGACTATTAACAATAAAATATTTGTTTTATGAAATTTATTGTGGTAATATACTTTTGTAGTCGATTGTATATTACCTATAGAATAAACAGACACATTATGATTTTAAGCCTACTAAATTCATATTAGCAAATTTGTAAAGACACATTTGTCTTTAATGTTTTGATAATTTTATCGGACAAATGTCTGTATCAATTATAGCAATAAATAGCTATTGTTTTGCGAAAATACACGCTACCGAAAGCTTTGTCTTAAATCCGGATTTCGTGTTGACATTAATCTCTGGGGAACTATCTTCTGGATAAACTGGGATAAACTTATCTTCTTGTTTATCTAAGTTCTTAAAAGAAAATAGAAATTTTATTATTTCTATAACATACTAGTTCCATCATCCCGCGGTTTAACTTGTCATGAGAAAAATCTATCAAACCAATAATCATATTAGAATCTAGATTGAATCTAGCAATTACTACAATTACTAGAGTGACTTATTTCCATTTATAAATAATTGATTTTGTCTCTAGACTATTATGTAAGCATATAAAGTTTGTTTAATACTTATTAGCTCGTTACTCGTACGACACAGCCAGAATATTTTCAAATAAATGCGTACAATATCCCCGTAGTTTCCCTCCGCATTTGCATAAAATAAAAAAGCACCTCAGGGCTGACATAAAGATAATAAATATATCACATATCAGGCATCTCTGGCGATACGTGCTTATTTCCCACGAGATGGTACCCGTTTGTAATTTACATAAAGTACCTAATGCCACACTGTCCATGTCATAAATCCACAGTTTATGACAACCCTGAATTCTTTGAAAAATCACGCACAATCTCGCACATTTATGAATCCGCAAATTAGGGTTTTTACCGAGGTCCGAGGCTTTGTAAACTATTATATGTCGAAGCGTCAGAAATAATTGTGATTTTATTTTAACGAATTAGTTGGAAACGTCAGGCAGAAAGCTTGAGTGAGGTCACCCCGGTGTCGGTATGACGTTTGACAGCTGACAGATGTGAAGGAACGGCTGTCAGTTGAGTATTGTCAGAATGGAGCGGAGCGCGGGCGCCGACGGGTCGGGCGGATGAACTCGCTGCGTTACCAACTAAATCGTGATTTATCGTGTTGATCCTAAACCATTTTCTTACTGTTGTAATTTAATATTGGAAATACATTGTTAAAGTGAACAACTACGCTTTGATTTTGATAATCGCCATGCCTGATATAACGAGTTAACGCCCCGGCCGGCCCACCTCCCTCTTCGTGATATATAAGTCCAACAATATATTCTTGACAAAAATAGACGGTAGTTGTACACTAGTTGGTTATTATTCCCATTGTAATTATTGAGTTGCTCCCAATTCACAAGATAAAGACATTGGTAACATAGAATACATAATTACATGTAATTTTAAATAACTCGGGTGTGAATATAACGATCATACATAAAAGAACTTTTTCATCAGACAGATGGTAACTTGATTACAAAATTAGCCAGTCGAAAAACAAAAATTATTTCAACTTTATAAATTTGTATTTGTAACGACGGGTTGAATAAACATACAAAAACAAAACATTAATATCGTTAAGAAGAATCGGGCCTCAGATTAAGATAATGACAATCCCACAGACATTGTTGCATTTCGTCTTAGACTAAACATTTCGTTCATACAATATAAAACAGTCCAATTTTCTGCGCAGAGTTCATCAGTATTATTTAATAGTAAATAATAGGTATAAACGTATATATTTTTAAGCCAGCAATTTAGTCGCGATCTAATCCAGCTGCTGAGTTACACTGTATAAAATAATATTTAAAAAAAATGCAATAAAAAGTTTTACGCTGCCCATATTGTCAGTGTCATTTAGTATAATAGCAGTATTTCATAAAAGGCGATATTTAAACAGCTATTCGATACACATAACACAGCTGTTTACCTTAACACGAATACTCGACAATCCATATTATTTTATTTAGAAGCGAACGATAAAATAAAATGCATTTAACTGAAATGTTTATCAAAACTGTTAGCTGTAAGATGGAGCCGTCCAAACACAATTTTACGATTCATAAATTCTATAAATGCAACTCAGACACAACTCAGTTACAATTTTATTGTTTGTTTGTTGCTAAAGCACTTATGCTGAGGATAGACTTGCGCTTTTTGTTTTTCTTAATGATATTATATTAAATAGATACGTTGTAAGCGCAAAATTTGGAAGACGCAAAATCTTCCAATTTAGGACTTTTTGCTTGATTAGTTGCCAATGCATTCACGCGCAACTGACAAAACTAACTATCTCTTTTTGTTTTGTTGGTTTTATCATTTATCTCTTTTTTATTGTATTGACTCGTATGTATGTGTACTGTCGCTGCTGTGCGGAACACTTTTATCATTGATTGTTTCTCACTTCTTTATCATAACATACAACATACATGTCTCTCCGTAAACCTTTAAAACAACGTAACCGATTTTTAATTAGATTTTTCGATCAAAGTGCCTAAATTTAATGAGTTATTACAATTGTAAAATTGTACAAACAAAATTCAAGTAATGAAAAGTGCGTATTTATAAATATTTTTGTTCTTAATAAAAGAAGCTTATTAACATATAACCGTTCTTACAAACATATTTTTATTGTATCTACTTACATGACGTAAATATTTAAATTTTGGATATTGTATTTCCATTTATTTAATTGCAATGTTATTGTTTTTATTTTTTTAAGCAACGTCTTTATAGATTAAAATTTAACGACTTACACTATACTACAGAAATTGAAATTTAAAAAAGCTATTAAAACTACACACGACCTATGGGTTCTGTATATAAGCTCATGATCGTTTTTGTTGCTTGCAAGGTCTTACAGATTGTTTTACAGGTAATGTGTTTTGTTTCTTTCAATCTTTGTAATATCGCAAAATACTCGAAATTAATTCAATAAACATGCAAATTTAATTTTTCATAACTGAAACAGACCGTGACAACGAGAATGAGACGACAATTTCAAATTGATATTTTGGCTCTTTTTTGAATTAAAGATAAACGGTTCAAAAACACA
>JADANM010003811.1:6736530-6779244 GCA_026213755.1 Eurema hecabe | reverse complement strand
GCTCGTCTCCCCTCTTCATATTATAAAAAAAAAAAAAAAAAAAAATACTTTTGTAGTCGATTGTACATTACATATAGAATAAAAAGGCACACTATGATTTTAAGCCTACTAAATTCATATTAGCAAATTTTGTAAAGACACATTTGTCTTAAATGTTTTGATAATTTTATCGAATAAATGTTTGTATCAATTATAGCAATAAATAGCTATTGTTTTGCGAAAATACACGCCACCGAAAGCTTTGTCTTAAATCCGGATTTCGTGTTGACATTAATCTCTGGGGAACTATCTTCTGGACAAACTGGGATAAACTTATCTTCTTGTTTATCTAAGTTCTTAAAAGAAAATAGAAATTTTATTATTTCTATAACATACTAGTTCCATCATCCCGCGGTTTAACTTGTCATGAGAAAAATCTATCAAACCAATAATCATATTAGAATCTAGATTGAATCTAGCAATTACTACAATTACTAGAGTGACTTATTTCCATTTATAAATAATTGATTTTGTCTCTAGACTATTATGTAAGCATATAAAGTTTGTTTAATACTTATTAGCTCGTTACTCGTACGACACAGCCAGAATATTTTCAAATAAATGCGTACAATATCCCCGTAGTTTCCCTCCGCATTTGCATAAAATAAAAAAGCACCTCAGGGCTGACATAAAGATAATAAATATATCACATATCAGGCATCTCTGGCGATACGTGCTTATTTCCCACGAGATGGTACCCGTTTGTAATTTACATAAAGTACCTAATGCCACACTGTCCATGTCATAAATCCACAGTTTATGACAACCCTGAATTCTTTGAAAAATCACGCACAATCTCGCACATTTATGAATCCGCAAATTAGGGTTTTTACCGAGGTCCGAGGCTTTGTAAACTATTATATGTCGAAGCGTCAGAAATAATTGTGATTTTATTTTAACGAATTAGTTGGAAACGTCAGGCAGAAAGCTTGAGTGAGGTCACCCCGGTGTCGGTATGACGTTTGACAGCTGACAGATGTGAAGGAACGGCTGTCAGTTGAGTATTGTCAGAATGGAGCGGAGCGCGGGCGCCGACGGGTCGGGCGGATGAACTCGCTGCGTTACCAACTAAATCGTGATTTATCGTGTTGATCCTAAACCATTTTCTTACTGTTGTAATTTAATATTGGAAATACATTGTTAAAGTGAACAACTACGCTTTGATTTTGATAATCGCCATGCCTGATATAACGAGTTAACGCCCCGGCCGGCCCACCTCCCTCTTCGTGATATATAAGTCCAACAATATATTCTTGACAAAAATAGACGGTAGTTGTACACTAGTTGGTTATTATTCCCATTGTAATTATTGAGTTGCTCCCAATTCACAAGATAAAGACATTGGTAACATAGAATACATAATTACATGTAATTTTAAATAACTCGGGTGTGAATATAACGATCATACATAAAAGAACTTTTTCATCAGACAGATGATAACTTGATTACAAAATTAGCCAGTCGAAAAACAAAAATTATTTCAACTTTATAAATTTGTATTTGTAACGACGGGTTGAATAAACATACAAAAACAAAACATTAATATCGTTAAGAAGAATCGGGCCTCACATTAAGATAATGACAATCCCACAGACATTGTTGCATTTCGTCTTAGACTAAACATTTCGTTCATACAATATAAAACAGTCCAATTTTCTGCGCAGAGTTCATCAGTATTATTTAATAGTAAATAATAGGTATAAACGTATATATTTTTAAGCCAGCAATTTAGTCGCGATCTAATCCAGCTGCCGAGTTACACTGTATAAAATAAAATTTAAACAAGATAAAGTAAAAAAACTAAAACCCAACTACGACAAAAAACGACGCTGAAAAAGTATAAAAGTACCCCATGAATACAGGTAAAGTCACAAGCAAATGCTAGTAATATATATATATTCGAAATGTACAAGTGAAGCGCTTTAAAATGATACCAAACACGGCATATCTAGCTTAACTTTATTTTTTTACTCTGTATATTTTGTCCGCTAGAGGGCGCCACATTGAATTTGGTGAAAATCTATATAGCCTATAACCAGCGGACAATTAAGACGCTTCTAATGATATGTCATTTGTCGAATTCTGATTAGTGGTTTAGAAGTTACGAGGGAACAGATGAACATACATACATACATACATACATACATACATAGCCTGTCAAAATCATAACCCTCCTTTGGCTTTGCCGTAGTCGGGTAAAAAAATGCAATAAAAAGTTTTACGCTGCCCATATTGTCAGTGTCATTTAGTATAATAGCAGTATTTCATAAAAGGCGATATTTAAACAGCTATTCGATACACATAACACAGCTGTTTACCTTAACACGAATACTCGACAATCCATATTATTTTATTTAGAAGCGAACGATAAAATAAAATGCATTTAACTGAAATGTTTATCAAAACTGTTAGCTGTAAGATGGAGCCGTCCAAACACAATTTTACGATTCATAAATTCTATAAATGCAACTCAGACACAACTCAGTTACAATTTTATTGTTTGTTTGTTGCTAAAGCACTTATGCTGAGGATAGACCTGCGCTTTTAGTTTTTCTCAATGATTATATTAAATAGATACGTTATAAGTGCAAAATTTGGAACACGCAAAATTTCCAATTTAGGACGTCTTACCTTTTTGCTTGATTGGTTGCCGATGCATTCACGCGCAACTAACAAAACTAACTATCTCTTTTTTTTCTTGTTGGTTTTATCATTTATCTCTTTTTTATTGTATTGACTCGTGTGTATGTGTACTGTCGCTGCTGTGCGGAACACTTTTATCATTGATTGTTTCTCACTTCTTTATCATAACATACAACATACATGTCTCTCCGTAAATCTTTAAAACAACGTTACCGATTTTTAATTAGATTTTTCGATCAAAGTGCCTAAATTTAATGAGTTATTACAATTGTAAAATTGTACAAACAAAATTCAAGTAATGAAAAGTGCGTATTTATAAATATTTTTGTTCTTAATAAAAGAAGCTTATTAACATATAACCGTTCTTACAAACATATTTTTATTGTATCTACTTACATGACGTAAATATTTAAATTTTGGGTATTGTATTTCCATTTATTTAATTGCAATAATATTGTTTTTATTTTTTTAAGCAACGTCTTTATAGATTAAAATTTAACGACTTACACTATACTACAGAAATTGAAATTTAAAAAAGCTATTAAAACTACACACGACCTATGGGTTCTGTATATAAGCTCATGATCGTTTTTGTTGCTTGCAAGGTCTTACAGATTGTTTTACAGGTAATGTGTTTTGTTTCTTTCAATCTTTGTAATATCGTAAAATACTCGAAATTAATTCAATAAACATGTAAATTTAATTTTTCATAACTGAAACAGACCGTGACATCGAGAATGAGACGACAATTTCAAATTGATATTTTGGCTCTATTTTGAATTAAAGATAAACGGTTCAAAATCACATTAAATGTTTTTCATTGGAAGAGTGATCTCTAAAATCAAGTTTTAAAAATAAGGTTATAAAGGAGTCTTCATTAAAAATGGTTTGATGCCTCCTTGACCTATGATATGAATAAATTTTACATAAATATTAACACGATACTTCATTCTTATTTAATATTATTGCATTATTTAATACACTGCGTGTTACGCTATTTTGGAACAATTGGGCGCTAATTAGTTATTATTAGCGCAATTAAAACACATTGCATTAAAAGCCTTGTATATATTTCTTTACAAATAAATTGAGTAAGTTCAATTCAAATTACGAAATAATGAAAAAAAAAAAATTTTTATATTTATGGCATTAGCGTCTAGCTTTTTGCCAGAGTCAATATAATAAGAGACAACGTGGTCAAGATAAAAGTCGATATGAGTCAAGCAAAATCATCATCAAGTCATCTTTAGTCGAGTCAGTCGGTTTCGTTCTGCCCTTCGTAAAGTGATAGTGAACTTTACGAAGAACCTCGATGAATCTTGGAACAATCGAAACGGCGCTACTATGCGCTCTCGAATGAATTCTTCATTTCCTGGACACTTATTAGCTAATTTACTGCATGAATCACTATCACAATCAATCATTAAATCACTATATGCACCAAAAAACGAATATTCAATTGAGATTACAAATAGACGCCGCCAGATTCCCGCCAAAACTCCAATGAAAATTTTTGAATTCTCTATAGTATAGTATGTTCCATTTTTACAAAACATTCGTTAATTTAAGTCTATTTGCATAAGTTACATTGCCATAATTATATTAGGTACGTGCTGTAATAATTCGGCAAATAATATCTGTTGACGTATTTAATAATAATACATATTATGCTTTTACTATAAATAAGTATAGTTGTCATTATAATACTCCGTAATTAACAAAATCCTAATAAATATTTTGTCTGTGGCATATGTCATAATTTGAATGTTTTCGTCTCGCTCGCACACTTGTTACCGCGGTTTTTAAAAAGGGAAGCGTCTAAGCGTCACTCTTGAGAAGTTGTTTTAATGTTTTAGTGATTTCGTAAAATGTGTTATAGATTAATGCTTGTATGAATTTGTGACGTTACATTAAAGTGGTTATAACAAGAGGTTGTTGTGCTGTCAATTCGATCAGTATTTTTTGCATGAAAAATGAGCACGTACAGATTCTTGTAGGAGTTTATTTTAAATATTGAAAATGTAAATACTCATTTCGTTAGTCGCTAGTCTGTCCGAAGCGTGTACTAAATGGATTACGTTTATATGAAAAAGTAGGAATTCAGTGTGATTTAAATCCGAAGTGTGAAAATTCTGTATAAGTAATTCTCATATTCACGCAAAATTGTCCTTCTTTAGTGTAATACATATTATGTATGAGGTATGGCGTAATATGGTTCTGTTTAGTTTTGCCGTGGGGATGTTTTAAATTCAGGAATTCTGTCAAGAATTTTATTGTGCTAAGACAGGTTTCAGAACTCATTTTATGGTAATGCGTACCAATTACACACAATAGGGGATAAAAATATTCCATATAGATGCAAAGAAATTGACATCCCGGCTTCGCACGCATATATTATGCATGTATTATACATATAAACCTTCCTTAAGAATCACTCTATCTATTAAAAAACTGCATCAAAATTCGTTGCGTAGTTTTAAAGATCTAAGCATACATAGGGACAGAGACAGCGCATAGCGACTTTGCTTTATACTCATATGTATAATAGTATAATGACTAATGATTAACAAATGTTAATATAAATATAATATATTTAAGTGGTATAATCAACCATTCCACCGATTTCTTCCAGGGAACTATAACCCCACAAGAATCAAGAAAGAATAAAGAATTTCTTTCGCTCTTCGCGGTTTGACTCGCATACTAAAGTAACTAAGTATACTTGATAAGTTGATTACGCTAAAATTAGTATCAAATAGTTACATAGGATACTCGGGAAATATTCACAAAGGTCAATATTAAAAAGAATTTGTTTCGGATTCCTTACAACGCAGACAATTAAATCTCTCTATATGTCATCTTTACTAATATAAAGAAGTAAAGTCTCGGGAAATCTCGGGATCAACTGAACCGATTCAAAAAAATCTTTCACCAATAGAAAGCCACATTATTGCTGAGTGTCATAGGCTATATGAAAAACCGAAAGGACAATTAACATTATGCCCAACGAAGTGTTCACGAGCCAGCTAGTAATTATAAACAATGTTATACTAAACGTTATAAAGAGACTAACAAAGTAACTAATAAGATTAGCATAATAATATTAACTAAAACGAGTTATTAAGACTTTCAATTCATGGATGGACAGGAAAGTTTAAAATTTCCCTTTTCTCTTTATTCTGTTTGTTCGTGTACAGTGTCCGTATTCAAATTGAATTTATTCACGTACAGAATCGTATTTTTTCGCCTTCCGCTGATTTCATGATTTACGATGTTTGCCTGCTGTTACAGTACTAAATCAAGTTGAGTTTTCTTGAGGAATTATTTAGCAAGTCAACAGTTTTGTTATAGCACTTTAACTAAGTTATAATAAAAAAAATCCCTAGTTTTGTTACGTTGAGAGAAGCCTTGACAATTTATAAGACTATTGCTCTAATACAGTAATTTTTTATTTGCATATAATATTTACATAACACAGTACTAAATGAACTCTTTTTTCAGGAGTTTTAGTACCTATTAATTAATTAAATGTTTACAGTAAATGCTAGATTACATTGAAGAAAAATTTAAACCTACGAATTATGATGCACTGCGGTAATCTGTTAATAGACAAAATTGTCTACTTTTAAATGGCTTCACTTTGCGAGCACGCAATTAATTGTGGTTCTAGGTGTTATTAATCTATGCCTACCCCAATACACGTGGCCTACATTATGGTAAAAACGAGGACGAAGTTGCTGTGAAAAGCTTTATAAATATCTCCTGTACCCCTAGTTAATATTCAAGGAGATTGTCGGATACGGCGAAATTTGTTGGCAGAAATTAATTAAGAGGCCATCTTATCTAAGCATTTTAACCGTCTTGATTATGTACTGCAAAGTAGTATCATAATACTTTTTTCCTTGCTGATCCCACATTTAGTTACCTCTAAAGGTTCTTAACACCATTATAGTCTAAAGCAAACAAAAAAACAATACCTTTCGAGAAGATAGTTCTAGAAAGTAAACATACTATAAAAAGGTTATTCAACGTACAACGTCAACGAAAAGGTTTCGCGTTTGATTGGACACTATCATTTTTATTGCCCCGCTTAAAAGGCTTAAAAGATAATAATTTGTATTAGTTACCACTTCACATTTTACACGACTTTAATTCCAAATAAATAGTATAAAAAATAGCTATAAAATGTGGTACCGTTAATAATTTGAATAAAAAATATGATATCAAGTTTTTCGTAAAATCAAATTATTAATCAGCAAAAATAGGAGGATTTTCCTTGCGACATTTCCCCATTGCATAAAGAATCGTGCCTTATTATCTTAATATATATAAATCTCGTGTCACAATGTTTGTCCTCAATGGACTCCCAAACCACTTAACCGATTATAATAAAATTTGCACACCATGTGCACTTTGATCCAACTTAAAAGATAGGATAGTTTACATCCCGGTATTGCCCCAGGAACGGGAATTACGCGGGTAGAACCGCGGGACACAGCTAGTAATAATACATATATAAATAACGAAATATGTGCTACAGACAGTCATAAATTACGATTTAAAATTTAAAACTTTGCAGTATGTAATTGTATTGGCTATATACACGTTAAAAAGTTTATTTAATTTAATGTCCGTAAAATGTAGTATATATGTTATTTTGCTAGGCAGTTACTTGTACGACAATGCAAAGATAATTTGTCACAATTAGGTTCCACCAGCGACCGGCCTTACCGAATACCGCAGTCGCAAGTTTCATTCAGTAAGCGAACAGTTCCAAAACAGATTGCGCGTATTTAATCACTCTCGCGCAGTCAACGTGTTAAAGATCGATACTATAATATTCGCAAACAAGTGATGTGCTAATAATTTGAATTAATAATGTCGAACGTACCGTTGGTTCGCCGTGCGATCGTTGGCGCAGCTTTGGCCCATAATTCTAACAGTGATAATCCTATTGTTGAAAACACTCAGGAAGATCAATGGACTCCAGCTGCCTTGGAAAGAGCTGGGTCGACTCTGAAAGCGTTAAATCGTATGGCGAAACGACCACCGGTCAATATTCTATTCGAAGATGTGTCCTTCACCGTGGGATCTAATAAAGGTAAGATTTAAAAATATATAAATTTTTATACATATGAGAGGCTTAATACTATTAAGTCTTTAGTAAATTAACTTCATAAATCAATAAAATTATTGACACAATTGTATTTCTGGATAGAATAGGTTAATAGTGAATTTTATAATACAAAAATCCTTCGCAGAGGATACCTAACGACCTTAAAACTATCATTATACAATTTAAATAAATTATAAAACAATTATACGATACAGTATTCAATATTTTATTAATTTACAAGAACCTTGAACTAGATTGTTCTTATTTATAACGATTAAATATTTTTTTTAATTATACCTACCCTCGTTTCTTATAATAATTTTTATATTTCGAACGTAGGTATATTATTCAAAATAACACAGGCACTAAATATTCGTTTTATAAAAAAACATTCAAAGGCGTGTTATTTAAATTTCGTTCTGAAATATGTTTAAATTGCTATAAAAACTTACCAATATTTTTCCCAATAAAGCAGTGACTTTCAACCAGTACAAAATTTTACAAATTAAGGTATGAAAAGGTATAAAAAAACCTATCTACTAAATTCTAGGCTCAGGTTTGTTCTTCTAAAATAGATATTCTGAAGAGACAAATCGGGATAAAGGCTTATTTATTGTCGTCTTGGCACAAGTGTAAGGTCGCAGGTGCGCTAAAAAGCCTATCATATACAGTCCGAAGACAAACTAGCCTATTTATATATGTCAATATATTATATATTACATTGAATTTAATCATTTAAAGAGGTTAATGTCACATAGTGTAATGCATGAGGTACAAACATAAAATATTTTCATGCAAATTTAATATAAATAATTGTAATTTCTTAAAATATTTATAACCTAAAAGCTCATTATATTTTACTAGTTGTTGCTCGCGACTTCGTCTCCGTCTATTTCTATTTCTTCGCTCCTAATAGTCGCAGCGTGTTGTTATGTAGCCTAAAGCCTTCCTCGATTAATTGTCGTTTTATTAAAAAATATTTTTTCAATTCGAACCAGTAGTTCCTGAGATTAGCGCGTTCAAAAAAACAAACTCTTCAGCTTTATAATATTTGTATAGTTTTATAGCATTTTTACTATAATGTTGGTTTATAATTTATTGAAATTGGTTCCAGACTTAAGTTTCGCACGATTTTGCTTTCACGTTAAGTGATCTTTAGCTGTATAGTTCGCCTATTTAGTTAAATTGTTATTTCACACATCCAATATACCAAAAGATATAGTTTTCATTACCTCTCGGGTGATACGAATTTGGTCTTCAAATTTTGCCTTCATTTTACCTAATAAACGGTCTACTAACTCTCGCTTAAAGTGCCTCAGTAAAAGTTGAACACTATTGAGAAGTACAATAGAAACGGGCACCTTGTTAGATCCTTAGGGCTACCGACCACATTATTAATATAACTAGTTATAGACTATAAATGAAATAAATATAAAGTATTCAGCTATTTAAATTATACGTTTAAGAAATCAGTTATAGAATAAAAAGTAGTAGGAAGATTTTCTTAAGACGTTCATTTTATAGGCGTACAAAAGTATGCTATCGACAACCCTATCAGCACTCCATATAAGTAATGAATAAAGTTTCTCCATTCACCCTTACAAACGACATTGTTTAACTTAGTAACTTTAGGTAGCACGCATTGCTAATTTTCTTTTGATCCAACTTGGACAAGACGTTTAAACTGCTATATACATATGAATAAAATATGTATAGTATTATTAGCTGTACGTTTCACCTGCGTAAAACCGGGTTCTGATTAGGGTTGCGTACCTTATACCTAAATGTTAAAAACAGAACCCTAATAAGATTTATTATTCGTCTCTCTATATACAGATAATTTTAACAGTTAATTCAGCACTTTGTTCCCTTCAAATCAAACCCTAAGTTAAAGAAACAACAAAACATAAGAGTATATCGTGTTGAGTTACAACTGTGACATTATGTCAATTATTATAGACGTACAGATGAAAAGACAGAGGCTGAAGATTTGTAATTAAATTTTAAAAGCGGGAATAGATAAAATTTCAAATTAAGGCTTCTAGGTCAAGCGTGCTATATTAAATTTTACAATAATACTAGTTACGGAACCCTCGGTAGGCGAGTCCGACTCTTTACTGTCTGATTTTATTTTCAACTAGCTGTTGCCCGCGACTCCGTCCATGTGCACTTTCATTTAAACTTTGAACCCAACCCCTCCCCCCTTATGACCCTTTTTCTCCAGTTAAAAAGTAGCCTATGTCTTTTCTCAGACTCAGTAGTTTTGGCTTGAAAGCGTAACAGACAGACAGACAGAATGACTTTCGCATTTATAATATTACAATGGATGGTATTCTACTATTCGAGCCGAAAACGTCATAGAACATCGAGTGCATAAATACAAAACTTTTCAACAAATATTTATAGCGATTTATTACAGTTCTTTGCGGCAATAATTAAATTATCCTATGCCAAGATTTATTTTATATTAATACCAAATCACAATACGTTTAGTAATTCAGCCATAAATCATTTTAAATACATAACTTGGTTGGATAATAATAAGGCTGCATATTTATAATAATATCGAACAACATATGCTTCTTACAAATTATCAATATTAAAAAATATCACATACTTACCTTACTAAAAATATAATCGTATAGTGAGGTGTCACTTCATAGCTTAAAAGAGAGTCACTTTTACTGTCCCTATATATCTATGTATGCTTATTTCTTTAAATCTACGCAACCAAATCTCATACTTAATTTAATAGTAAGAGTGATTCAAAAGTACCTAAGGTTTATATGTATAAATACATGGAAAATACACACATGTGAGCAAAGCCGGGGCCGGTCGCTAGTAATATAATTTGTTGTTAAGCAAAAATAAATATTAAAACAAGGAAGTGAAAGCGCCTTGTTTCGTCTTTATTGTTCAACATAAAAGGAATTTTTAGCTCGAAGCAACGGTAATGATTCAAGCAATTAACGCGTATGCCTATCATTTTAATATTAACCGACTGTCAAGGTATATCATTAATATAAATACCGTAATTTGACTTTTTTCCAATTAATCACGCATAAAATTTTCGATGCAGCATCCGTGTTATTGAAACACTATAGGATATTGAAATATTAATTAAAGGGTTTATTCATGGTCTGTCTAAGAGTAGAGTATGCTTTTTTGGCACTATTGACCTCTTATGGTTATCATCAAGCTTACAAACGTTAGGGCCAGAATACTAAAGTAATTTTTTACAGGTGCGTTTTGATAGCTTTATATGTTAAACCGTATGATGTACGTAAAACTTTCGTGTAAAAAATTATTTACATTGCCTTGAATTTTAAAAGGTGTCGTCGTTTCTTCGTGATTGTACCACAGTTATTTTTCTTTGAGTAACATTTCTCTAAGGAAAATACACACAAAACACTTTTTCAATCACCATGGCATACATGGTATTGTTTGAAAGTACGCCGTGGTATACTTTCAAATTCGTATTTTCCTTCAACGCTACAAAAATACGAGTATTCATTCAATTATTGCATTACGTAACAAATATCCTAGCAGTTAAACATTTTAATTTGCTGCGAATGTATGCGGAAGATCTCCGACAAAAGCGTTTTCAACAAAGAAAGTTATTTCAATTAAAGAGAGCCTTGATCTTTGACACTTATATGAACTTTTCGTATTTTATGAAATTTTTAATTTGGCTTCGTTTTAAATGTTATACTTAATTGTTTTGTTATTTGTTCCACGCTTTTACGCATTAAAGTTTATTTTTTTTAATGATTTCTTTTTATTGCGCTTTTTGTCCAACTATAAGAATATACTAAAACTCACCTTTCGTAAAAACTTCATCAAATAAATGATGTACAGATTTTTAAATAGCATAAAATGTAACAAATTAGTTATCATAGAATTAAGTCTGAATTCACATTTATTGCTTGTAAATGCATTGTTCGTTCACCACTAACCCGCAAATGAACCACGACTGACAGTAAAAAATTAATTCAGATAAGGTTCAACATTTTATTGAAATTCAACGCATTGCGGTTATTACTCTGTGCAACATTTAAAATTTAATTGCCCTCGTGATGAAAATAAAACTTCAAACAGCTGGTATACTAGTTGTCTCGTGATTTCGCGTCAATTATATTCGTTATCAGATGTTAAAAGATAGCTTCTATTGACTGACTTTTTTTCTATTAAAAAAATAAACGGGAAAAATTGTTTCAGTAGAACGTTTTTGAAAATTACCTCCGGCACAGTTTATTTCCACTAATAATGAGGCTACTTAGAACGATCCTAAGTAGAAATTTATAAGATGAATAATTGAAGTCAGGATTTAAAATTGTGTTACGTCTACTTTAATAATAGGGTCATTGCAGTCCACTTTAACAAGTTAAGAATATAAGCGATTTGCTCACAGTTTTACCAGCGAGAAACGTCATTTGAGTAAATACTTAGTATAACAATCGTAAAGCCAATGTGGTTTTCTTTAATAAAAGCATACAATAAAATAAGTTCAATACAGCCAGAGATCTCTTACATTGCCTCACACTATCTATTTATAATTTTAGTATATATCATATTATTAACTATCTTGGGATCAATATAATTTTACTTTATGTGCCAATAATTAATATGTAACGTAAACAAAGTAGGACAGGAATTTAAAAATGGAATTTCTAAAATTTAAACCAAAAGCCTGAAATGACATCTTACTGTAATATTCAACGTAATTACTCTGTTAATACAACCTTATTTTATACTCCAAGACTCAAGAGGCTTAACCCAAAAGGCTATTATTTCTGTAATGTTATTAAGGACCTAATTATCCAGTGACCCTGTTAGCCTTTTATTGATCCCACACGCCATTAGAAACTAAACCTACAAATGGAAGTCTTTTATTAAACATTGATTAATATGTTATACAAAATTACGATGCGTAACCTAGCAACTCGTATTGGATTCTTTACTTAAGTAATATACATCAATGTTACGGAAAAGCATGCAAAAGCACCCGACTTTAAACGGTTTGAATCTGACTTAATTGTATGAATACGTAAAGATTTCCCTATAGGAAAAAATACTCAACAAGCTTCTATACACGAATGATCTATGTTTGTTTTGTTTATGGTAGATACATCAATAAAGTGTTTTTTATTTTATTTTTTATTTTTATCTATCTAATAGCACTATTCACATTCAATTCGATGGCTTAGTTTAAGAACAGCTAACGGATATAAAGACAACCGCGAAAAGTAACGTTTCATTTTGAACTACAAGATCAAAATACAAGGATGAAGAATTCAAAACAGTTATTTGACTCGTGTTTTCCTTTTTATTATCTAACCAGCCATCGAAAGCACATTCGCATTTTAAAATACCTAATTTATGTTATGATAACAATCTGTATTTACATAATTTATGCCAGTATTAATTTATTGTTATTACGCACCAAGTTGTTTTTTTTTTAATAATAGTATCTAATATCATCCGTCGCTTTGTTTAGTTAATGAATTGAATTATAGCTATTTTTCAATGAAATCTATTCGTGAATAAAACGTAGTATTTAGTAAAACGAAATAAAAAACATATCGTAACTAATTATAATCGAGTATTAATCATGCCCCGAAGTTTCGCCTGCAAACAAAAACCATTATAATATGATTAAAAAATATCGTTGTTCCAGTGACTAACGCGTTCAATTAAACAGTTTTTTATTAGTACCTATAGAACATAAATTGATAAGATAACAAGGTGAGCAGCATTTTTTAAATTTTGTTGAACAAAAAGAACATAGTGTACAGTTAATAAATCTAAAAACGTTAGCGCGGTAAAATCCATGAATGTTCATGGACAAAGGCATCGCAACTGCTCAAATCGGTAACTACCGGCACTATTCCGCCGTGATTCGCCATTGTCAACATCGAGCGT
Source organism: Eurema hecabe (assembly GCA_026213755.1). Lineage (NCBI taxonomy): Eukaryota > Metazoa > Arthropoda > Insecta > Lepidoptera > Pieridae > Terias > Terias hecabe. The sequence goes on along the minus strand of JADANM010003811.1, from coordinate 6,765,524 downwards.
TCAGCGAATTTGTACAACTTCCGTACAAATTGCAGATACCACTCGATATTGAAATTCTAAAACCACATAAAAATGAATACTAGACGAGCACTCGTTGTTTACCGGCGTTTGACCGGGAAAAGGATGTTACGTTTATTTTTAGTGTTGCACAAAGGAAATTTTACGGTCAATCGAATGCTAAAGTATGCATATTTTGTGGGGCAACGCTACGTCTTACGGCTGCAGTCTCCGGGGGTCAGAAATCTGGTTAGGTAGGTCAACCGACTAACAGTGTTCCAACATCCTAATAAACAGGGTAGTCGTACTCTAAACTCCTATACCCAAATTCAAATGAACATCTACACCAAAAATGAGAGATGTTTCGAATTCCAAAATAGTCAATATTGCATTTTCAGAAACTCGTAGTGTAGGGAATTATGAATGTATGTATAGAACCACATATTGTTGCTTAATACGATGAATATTTTTTAAGAAACAGTGTTTATGTATTTTGGAAAAAGTGTAATTATTTTTCAGGAGGGGTTTTTTTTATAATATAATCGTATTTCAACCTTATCTAGTTTAGATAGGAGACTATTTATCATAGAACTCTTTTATCTGGAACATTCGAGAAATCTTCAATGTTATGATCACAAACTAAATCAAGGTTATATAAAAATTTGCTTACAAAAACGATGCAAGATACGATTTCTATTACCATATTTATAGCCAGCTTCAATTAACATATTTTTTACAATAAATCTATAAAAATACTAAAATAAAATCGATTTATTCTATTGATTTCTTACTTTTGATAAATAACGGATAAAAATCTGTCCTTTATATAAAATTTAACGCCATTTTTATTATTGTTTAGTCTATCAAGATTTTTCGTTTTTACATAATACAATATCTTATAAGAAATGTGGAAAAACCTGATGAACGTCTAAAATTCATAGATCAAAATCTATACTAATATATAAAGCTGAAGAGTTTGTTTGTTTGTTTGAACGCGCTAATCTCAGGATCTACTGGTTCGACTTGAAAAATTATTTTTTAATTGAATTGACCATTTATCGAGGAAGGCTTGAGGCTACATAACATCACGCTGCGACTAATAGGAGCGAATATATAATGGAAAATATGGAAAAAACGGGGAAAATTATTCATCTTTGAGGGCTTCCTTTGCGTGCGCTGCGAAAACTGTTCAATATACAAAAATAATATGTATGAAAGAATTATTTCACTTAAATGATCTAAAAAAAAGTCCGCGACAGTATACGTCTATCTTCTAAGATTGACTCACTATAACATAATAATAGAAATAGATCCGACGGGGACGAAGTCGCGAGCAACAGCTAGTTATAAATAAACGTTATTCCGATATTGACTTGTTTAATTTATAGCGTGTCTTGTATTTGCATAAAAAAATTTTCTGACATTTGAAAATGAATTGAATACCCATTGTATTTTAATTGCCTACCTAATAAATATTTTTTTTCCATCGTTTCTTTTAAGTTCGGACCCGTTCCTTTAACGTTTTTCAAGCAAAAACAATAACGTCCAATATGCTATAAATGAAAAATATTAACACTTTATGACCTCTTATGTCGCAACCAAATCCGGGATTGGTTAATTCAATAAATATGTATCAAATTATGAACTACTGAAAAAAATATTCTATAAAACATTCCGAACCAAAAATAGCTATTTCTTACAATACAAGCAAATAAGACACGTATTCAATGCCAAACATGCAGGAACAAAACATTTAAACAAACAATCCATATTGCGAATAAATCCTACCAATTAGATACATTGTGCGATTCTTGAACCTGCATTCAATTAACACTTTGAAATTTTAGATGTATAAATTAGATAAAAGACAATCTATGACTGCCTACGATAGCGTCATGTCGCGTCAGATTTGCATTATATTGATTCAATTATTTCCTCTATAACAATGTAGTTGATAAAAGGCATATTGAAACATTTTATTATCATGTTAAAGATCGTGAATGTGAGTTAATTACTGATAAAAAATAGGCAGAGAATTTAAATGTCATGTATATTTTAAGAAAAGCGCACCGAATGTTGTTTGACTGTAATTAAATATAATAAACTATGTAAGTTAATATTTTTGTTCGTTTAACGTAAACAGAATATTATTAAAAAATATATTTATTAAAATCATGTATACCTTACGAGTACTTTAATAGTAAATTATTTTTATATCTGTTATGGTTAGAAAATTTGTCATGACCTTATGTGTCAGCTAATAAATTGATTCAATTATTTATTCATCCAACCTTAATTTAAATAATGGCCAAGTGCGTTAAGTGTTATTCAGAGAATAGGGTTCTGATTTCTGAATCATCAATGAAGATGTGATATCATTATTTTAAATGACGTAGGTATTAAATATCTACTCGTTTTTAACGAAAGGTTGTTAGTTAAATATTTTTAATGTTTTTTTTAATTCAGCCATCTAAGATTTGAGAGAGACCTATTTGAAAGTAAAACTTGGATAATTTACTATAGAAAATGGTGAGTGGATACATGGTTTTTACAATTTGTAAAACAACGGACCGCCAAAATGAAATTATATGGGTTTCGAATCTTGAACTTAAATCTAAAAGATAACTAGTATTATGTCATAAAAGCTAAACAGAATCACCTTGTTGTTTTTCAACATCATTAAACACGTATTATAACGCTGATATAAGCCTAAGAGATGATTTAAGATTAGCTTATTTTCTACGAATACCCAAACGCAAATCAAATTTAAATACATCTGGAGTCAGCCCGAACAGTTTACAAATCTGTTTATAAAATTGTGCTAGAAATAACTTTAATAATAGTAGTTTGAGTATTCGGGCTTAGTGTACTATTCATTTTGATACTAATATAATCATTATTCTTTATCACGACCTAACTCCGTGGTGTTTAAAAAAAGAAATATTCCGTCTTGAAAGGACCATAAGCCGGACTGGCCTGCAAAAATGAATATGTATATTTAAACTAAAAAAGGAAGTCTATATTATATACATCATGTCATATTATCGCCCTTTTATTACGTCCTTACAAAAGAAAGCTCTTCTCATTATTATATAGATATATGATTATTATTGTAACCGAAGCCTCTTGAAAAAATTAAGGTGAAATTCCTAAATTCCTGAGCTGTATACAGCCCCATTACTCTCTGGTAAACTTAATTAAAATTCCTTTCATAACTCATACTAGTGCTTACAAATGCATTGAATTAATAACGATTATAAATTATAAAATTATAATAACAATGTAAAGGACATATTTGTATAATGAAGTAGGTTGTTAAGGACATTAAAGGATTCTTTTAATTTATAAATATACATAAGTACTTACATAGTTGGTTTGCAATCGATTATTTTATTATTATACTAGCTGTTGACCGCGACTCCGTTCGCGTATTAGTAGATATTAATAATATAATAATAAAAATATAGGGGCTTATCCCGGCTTCTACTATTTTGAAAATTCTTTTACACACTTGTGATATTCTCTGTGTTAGTTTGTGCAGAGACAACGAGCCAAAGGTACTCCTTATAAAACAACGAGACAAATAAAAATTGCTCGAGACCGGCTGTAACGGCTTTATTGATGTTTCGATCTCGAATAGCGCAGTAACTATTTCAATATGCAATGCAAAACAGGGCTCCAATGTAACGTTGTTAAAACTGTGTGACACATTTACTAAATGAAAAATTCGAATATATGACAAATTTCAAAAAAAAAATGACCAGTTTAAGTTGGCCCTTCAGACTTTCATTAACCTATACAATTCAGTATTCACTCAGTCTTTATTCAGAGTTTATCGCAGATCACAAGAGTGGATAGATAATTCCATGAAAACTAGGAGTCAGACAAAAACGATACTTTAATTAAAAAGACATTCCAACAGTTTCTACTATTAAGATCTTTGTTAGTATCAAAGCGTTTCAATATTATTCAATTCCGAGCCCGATTGATGGGATTAGGACGAGACAGAACGTTTTTGATCCGAATTCAAAGTAAATAATAAGATCAAAGATTCACATTGCGACGTATATCAAGTTGGAGTCTTTGTTAAAAGGGATCTTTTACTTAGTTAAGCAATATTTAGATACGGCTTACGATTTTACGACGAACTGGAGATATCTGTCACCATTTTATAACCTCTTTTAGAAATATTTGTTCTGTATAAATAGCCCGCGTAATACATTGAGAAATATTAAAAATATATTTTATTTTTTTGTGACATCTTTTTATACCTATTTTTTACTATTTTTGTTACACGTTTTTAAATCTTTTTATGAATAAATTTCGTGAAAACATTCAATAGAATAATACGCTGGATAAAATAAAAACACAACGATCTCTGTATTACAACAATAAAGTAAAATGGACCTTTCGTTTTTTTTAAAACGTTTCATGAAAGTGATATTTGAACCGTTCATATTCGAAGTAGTTTTGAGTTTTGCATTTAAACGTGAAACTGTAAAGAACAGTGCTCGCACTTCGTTAGATATGGAAAAATTAATAAAACCTAGCTCTACGCCAAACTCACGGTACCGCGGACAAAAACTCGAATGTAGAAACACTAGAAGAATTCTACATCTATACTGATATTATAAAGAAGTAAAGTTTGTGTGTATGCTAAATTGTAAGGGTCATCTCGGAACAGATTTTAAAAATTCTTTCACTAATAGAATGCCACATTATTGCTGAGTGTCATAGGCTATATAAAAAAGGGATTGTTAACATTATGCCCAACGAAGTGGGAACGGGTCCGCTAGTAGTATAATAAAGTTATAAGCAAAGCATATCTTTATAGCCATCGGTATTTTAATAGACTTCAAAACTACAGTAAGTACAGATTAAATTGGCATCTAAACATGAGTATATGATTGATTAGTAATACCATGCAGATTCAAGTGTTACTTTATGAAGCCTTGTTGAATAAAGATGTTTGTCTTTGACTGAGTAATTTATTATTGAGGAAGATTAAAGTGTAAGTGTATAGAGTGTGTATAAAGTGGTGCCGTATACTAACAAACGCTACTGAAACATCACTATTAGGACTGTTAGACTTCCTTGTTAATTACCTTCAAATAAATTAAGTTTAAAATTCTGTATACATTAAGTTACGCTTGTCATGGCTACCATTAATAACCTCGTACATCCGAATCCGTTCAGAATATTATTAAACATAGCTGTCTTATAATAAACGTTCTCATACGAAATTGACTTACTCAAGTCTCAAACAATGCAAGTAGTTTATACGTTTCGAATAATATTGTTTGAGTTATTATTTTGGCTTCTTAAACATATTTTTAATACTGTGTGATACTGCTATGTCTGTTATTGTTTTGCAATATATCAATTTTTAAGTTCTATCTATTAAAGAACATTTTAAGCTTTTATATTCAAAAACTTTTAGTATAGGGTAACCAGTAGCCGTATATTAAAAGTGAATTCGAAGGATTATCCAATAAATTACGACTTGGGGGCTCAAAGAAAAGAGCGTACATCTTTTTAAAAGATCGGCAAACCACTCCAAAGTTGTCAAGCTTTGCCAGTGTTCATGGGCGGCGATGACCACTTACCCTCAGGTGGCTCGCCTGCTCGTTTGCCTTCTATGTTATATAAAAAACACACACACACCACCAGTTACGGGTTATTTTACTTAGGGGTCAAAACGACTTAAATAGACGATATTATTGAAAGCCATTTTTTTATCATACTATTATAACCCGACCGATTACGAAAGCCCATGATATAACTTAAATAACTTTTATGAACTATAAGTACCTACTATTTATAAAATAATGAAGCCTATTCTGAAAGCTATATCTCTGTGGTATAGTATCGCTATGCAATTTGGCAGTTTGTCGGCGAAAAGGAATACGGAATATATGCGTGCAGAGATCGCATTCGCGACACATCCGCGAAACGAATAAATTCCTTCAACGACATTTCCTTATTCTATATTGTTCCTGAATCAAATTTTGGCACGACGATATCAATTTCACAAATCATAGCATTGAGTCTAAACGACAATATGCATTGCATTTAGAATTTAGTTTTTAAAGCTGATTTTAATTGTACTTGTACCATATTAGGTGTATAGGCCGATATTAAGAAAATTAAAAGCATTATGAAACTACATATACGTATGTATGGTATTGTGGGTAGTAATATTTACATGTATATAGTGGATTAACCATATCAACTTTAAAAATCTGTCTACCAATAGAATGCTGGATTAGGTATTATTTTCCGAAAATATAGGATAATATAAGGAAAATAAAAATTATTAGTAATTTAAAGTACATAGAAAATACAACCCCATCAAAAACTAACCATTTAAAATATAAATAATATATTACATTATTACAATACTAGATTTTTCGGGAGTGAAACCGCGAGACACAACTAGCTATATATAAAGGTACAAAAAGTAACTAAATGAAAGCAAAAACATTGTTAGATATATTGCGTTTAATATCAAGGGAACGCGAAAAAAACAAAGGTTATACCGTGAACTTCCGTGAAATTTGACTTATAGCTGTATTAATTTCGTGGAAAATTTCGATGGAACCTGTATGGAATCCGAAATGATAATAAAGTGTATGAACGACACAAAATATTTTTTGCTTATGAGAAATAATAATTTATATAGGTAAAGTATATGTCAGATAACTATAAAAAACTTATATACATATTTTATATATAGATTATAATATAGATATCAGTATTACAACCTTGTTTAAAAAAATAAACTGTCAACGATACTGGCCGGACTGACGGTTTGAAGAAATAAAATAGGCGGGAAATCAAAAAAAGAAATTTTCGTTTCAAAATTTACTGCGTCATACATTTTGAAAGTTTATAAAACGTTGTTAGTGCTTCATCCACAACATTGATGTATATTAATGGTAAGTTTTATTAAATTTGTGTTAGGTGAATTAATTCATAATAATTTTGTATAAATAAATGGCGCCTTAAATGTTTAATAGCCGGCATTACTAATATGTTAACGTCGCGTAGTGGACATTAAGACGTAATAAGTAAATCGTTTATAACCTGCTTGAAAGCAAATAAATACATCAAATGTAAAGTATAAAAAATTTCATCTTAATTGTTATCAATAATAGAAAAAAAAATTAAATGTCGTGATCGTCATTTTTTATATACCTATTGATATTTTAATACTAATAATTACGCACTTCACGCGACTAAATTTTCGTTTTTGACAATCATAGTTGTGCTCTATACAAATCAGCATTAGTTTGATTTCTTAGATTGTTAATTGAATGTAATTAAAAATTTAGATTTATTAGATAACTAGCTGTTACCCGTGACTCCGTCCGGGTGGACTTTCATATAAACTTTGACGCCCCCTTCCCCTTAGCATAATATAACCCTTTATTCCAGTTAAAAAGTAGCCTATGTCCTTCCCCAGGCTTTAGACTATCTTTGTACCAAATTTCGTTCCAATCGGTTCAGTAGTTTTAGCGTGATGGAAAGACAGACGGACAGACAAAGTTACTTTCGCATTTATAGTGTTAGTATGCATTTACTTAATGCAAATGTTATAGTTAAATAGAGGAAAATATTAACTTCTGAAGACAGTATTACCATATTGATGAATTTGGCTTATAATGGTAATATCATGACTGGACAAAATTGTGAGGATGTATAAATATTTGATACTTTTAACTTATTTAATTAAAATAATAATCTCGTATAAGCTCATTTAATACAGTTACGACCATTTTATCAATTTCATTTTTTTCACTTTGAAATAATTGAATTAATACACTGATAAATTAACATAATCCTCTTAAAATAATTTTACATAATTACCTATCTATTAAAATTTTATAAAATAAAAGCTAGTTAAAATCTAGTAAAGTTTTAATATTATTTCTTATAATTTATTAATTATTATTTTTTCTTATTCTTTATTTAACAGAGAATTTTAGTTTTAATATTTTTTATACCAATATAAATGTATTGTAATTTACATTTTAAAAATTATTAAATAATTTTGATATTACAGTATTGTTAGGTACTTTTTTTATTGTCCACGGCAGACTTAATATACTGTTAAGCTTTATAAAGATAAAACAAATTTAAAATTATATATCATTTGAAATAGATGTTACGTATAAATTACATATTAAATGTACCAAATGCATATCAAATAAATTTAAATAAAATGCTACGGAGTTATTTTAGCCATTTTTATAAAAATAAAATATACAAGATAAATCTATACTAATATATAAAGCTGAAGAGTTTGTTTGTTTGTTTCTTTGTTTGAACGCGCTTATCTGAGGAACTACTGGTTCGAATTGAAAAATTCTTTTTTATTGAATAGACAATTTATCGAGGAAGGCTTTAGGTTACATAGCATCACGCTGCTAATGCCATGAAATAATGGAAAAAGAAATCGACGGCGACGAAGTCGCGAGCAACGGCTAGTTACTTATAAGAGCAAGAATTTGAATGTATGTGTAAGATTTCCGATGATAAATAAGTTCTGGGTATAAGGTCAGTGTCACCACGTGGACTCTACTCTACCTGTTTGAGAACAACTAATGACCCTGTATCGAACCGATTCAATAACCAATGTATTTTAACATTCCCTACTATATATCAATCACAGTCTATTTTCCATTTAGAAAAATATTATATGAAACCAAATATGTGCCGCGCTAAACCCGATTCTGTAATGTCGATACTTACGAATTTATGTACAAAATATTTCTTAATGTCACATTGAACAATTTATATAGCTTTGATAGGTAGTATACTCGTTTAATATCCTTTCTCAAAATTTAGACTATATAGTATGTATATCTACGAAAATTTTATGAAAAAATCGGTCACCAAAACAGATTTTCTTATTTCCAACATTTTTAAGGATAAAAATTTTTGTCGGGAACGTAAATGATTGTAAAAACGTTTTTTAGTGTTTGAATTTTTTATTAATTTTATTACAAGACTGGACCGCGCGTACATCGACCTTATAGTATGGGTCCAGCCTAATACGATACGTGATAAACACCACGTTATTTATCAGTTGTTTGTGTATTTCGTTAGGTTGACGTCATTAGTGGACCTCACTCAATGGCCGTGAGCTTTCATGAAAAACTAAGTACAAAGATCTCGCAACAAGTTACTATTATTATGTTTGATGCCCACAGAAATAATGTTATATTCATATAATTTGTTAAAGTATATATTTTACTAAAGGATTTCATAGCGGTTGTGTGGAATGTTTGAAAGTATTGAGTGTGACGGAGACTCTTGTTATTTAAAGTGAAAATAAAATAACAAAACCAACACTGCGATCGCTGTGGGCGATGAACTTTAAAATTTTAGATTTTTTATTTTAGGAAGTCCTTTAAATGGGTTCTTAGACCCGTGGGTAATTTACAATATATATATATAAAGTTCCCAAATGCACGTCAATACAAGAAAGATAAGATATCCCCTTTTATTTTTTGTTTAATTCGATTTTTTGCCTTTGATTTCGAAATTGACTATGTTTACAGCCTATAATAAATACGCCAGTAATTAAATGAAATGTAAATTTTATAAGCCAATAAAGATAATTTTATGAAATACTTAAATTGACCCATAAAATGTAGCTATGTAAAACATAATTTTCGTACACTTTAATTAAGAATGAAAAAAAAATCTAAATTAGTATACGTCACAGTACAGTAGTCCTCTGTCGTGCAATAATGCACGTCGACACCACGGAAAATTAAAGCTGTCTCGTTATAAGGAAATATTAAATCGTAAAGATTTCATCATGATGCCGTTATGCTAACGGTTGCTAAAACCGCAAATTTATCTACTTTTCTATAACGAGAGTAAGCCCAAGACAGCCTTGAACCTTTTTGATCCTCGTTCTTTAATGAGACATTCTCGACAGACGTGACGTCGAGACGTCAATATTATTACTTATTTTTTTCCTTTTTTGCGTACAACAAAGACATTTTTTATTTACATCTTGCTCGGACGGGCGTCGAAGTGTTGAATTTCACGCTCATATTGAATTTGCCTTGTGAAATCAATAACGCCTAATGGATCGAGCTGACTACCGCATGAATGCTCTTTTACCCAACTGGTGAGTGGCTGGCTCTATATGTGTATGTATGCGAATTTCTTCATGCTAGCTAAGCTGAGTTTGACATATTTAGAAAATTGATATTTGAAAGCCAATCATGGTTTCATAGTAGGTACTTTAGACATTTCTGAGCAAAAACGCGGCTAAAGAATTTATTTGCAATTCTTGAGTAGTTAACTCGTATAATTGTCATTTTGATCTTTAAATCATTAAGGAAAATTCTTCCATATTTTTCTACATTAACTGGTGTTCAAAAAGGGAATTAATTTTAAGTAATTCTTATAGGGTCTGCCCTAAGGTTAATGTGACGCGCTGGATTAAAAGGAAAAATAAAAAAAAACGTTTAATGTGTTTCTTGTGAATACTACAATTAATAACTCATCACCCTTGATTATTGTATACGAGGAAAACAATAAAACGACTAGTAATTTATTTCGGAAAGGGCGCCTGCAGACGGCCTTAATGAGAATTAGTTATGTAATTTGTTTTAGATTAGACATATCAAAACGCTTCGGAATCTACTAATTAAGGTTAAATTCCTTCTCGAACAATTCTTCATTCAACAATTTATAGAAAATAATTAAAGGCTAAACTAAACTCTAAGTAAAAAAAATGTTTCATTTAGCCGTCAATATTTTTTTGCTTTTGTTTAAGTACAAATTAGTTTAAGTCGTAATTATTGTAATTTTAAACTTGTAAACTATAATTATAGTAACGCAGACGTCATTATTATAACTTATTTTCTTGACCTTCCGAGCATAAAAGGACCTGTTTGCAGTAATTACTAATTTTATTTGTTCAATTTATTTTTATTGTAACGTGGATAAAAAATATAATATACATAATGTAGCTCGTAAAAACATCAAACATTTTCTGAAGAATCGGTCTTGTAGATTGACGTCACTAACGATAGATTCGAAAATGTCAATAAATATAGTTTATATGGCGATGTTCACGCTTTGAACCACATAAAAATTGTTTTTACTTGATTTATTATGTCATAAATTTAGAATATTAATGGAAGGAATAAAATTTAGTGGAGCCGAACCAGAATAACGTGTTCGAAGTACTATTGAAATGTCCAATAAGGTCAATAGTATCGATACGTAGGAAAAACTTATTTGCACAGAGCGGTAGAAGAAGTTCAAAACGAAGACTGGAAATTACAGTAATTTGTTAGGCGAAGTCCGCGAAACGGCAATTTCCTTCTGATATTTGTAATACCGAGGGCGTTTTACTTACGGAGTATTGAAAAAAAAACAATGTATATCTCGATTTGTTCGAAGCGATTGATCCTCTTTGTGATTTTCTTCTGTATTATTTTGAATAGCAAATACCAAAATAATCATTAATCGGAACGTCCCAAATGAATTAAGCTTAAATAAAAATATAACAAGTGGGCGTCCAATAAATAAATTAAACAATTGAAATTTGTTTCCAGATCTATGTGCTAAAAATGCTTAATTGGTTTGAAATTATGTACTACATTTTATAAACAATCGTTTTTATTGTATTTGATTTAAATATTTAATAATATTTATATCAATTTCAAGTAACAATTAGTTATTTTTTGTTTATTCTTAACATCAAACAATATGAACGTTGAAAATACCCAATGTCATGATTTTAAGATGTTACAATGAACATCTTAAAATCACAAGCCGCGTCAGTTACGCCCTAAAACTGATTTTCATAAGGATATTAAGCCATATTTCAGTAAATAGACCAGCCTCATTGATTCGAACCCTTTTATGCCAACAACTGGCCAATATCTCTCGTGCGATGTTAAAGATCCATCCATTTTATTGGAGACAAACTTTTACTTTCGAATTGAGAAAGTGAATGTTACGTTGTTAATGTTATCTGATTTAAACCCTTTTTTAAGTTTTATTTGTGAAAAAATCTTACACTTTCGAAATGTAAAATAATTGTACGAAATTGCACGCTTTTTATAACTGGGCTATTGTATTTGTGTAAAATGAGTCGTTATAAACATGTTTGAGTAAATGTTTTAAAATTTGCATCTAACTTCTAACTTAAGTTTTGGCTGTATCATATGTAGCATAGAACATCAAGGAAAGCAAGTGCCTAAAGTATTTGTATACTATTTGCATACCTACAAGCTTTAAACTCTTATTATGTTTTTAATGCTTATTATCTTTGCACTAAATTTAATAAAATACTTTTTGTAGTCAAGCCGTGAAAGCATACGTTACAGTTAGTTTCTTCTTCGTTTCTTATATTAGTTGGAATAAATATATATTGATACTAATATATATTTCTCTTCAATGCCTTAGGATCCCAATTGGATCTCGTCAAGATATTCCATCGCACAAGACATGTCTAACAAGCAAAATGCCATCTTCAGTGAGTGGCCGTGACAGGTTTAAAATTGAAATGTGGGAGAGGTTAACCACAATTTAGACCAACAGTTCGCTCTATGGCACAAATGTTAGTTTATAACTTTGGCTTATTGGAAATATAAATTGATGTTGATACTGCATCGAGGATATTGGAAAATGTTTATTACGAAAGAAAACATAGGTAGGTATATTATGTGATCAAAGTTTTCGAAGAATTTTACAACGATAAATGGTAGATATAATTTCCATTTTATAAAGACAAAGCGTTAAATAAATCTTCAATAAATAAGAATGCTTTAAACTACTTAATTTATCATTCTTCAACATTAATGCCTAACTCTTATATAAATAGCGGGGCACTAAATTTATTTCTTAAACGACTCTAAATTCTGTCGTAGAAAACGTCCAATATTTCGCGCCAACGCGCACAGTTGGTACAAATTGTTCTTTTAAACGACTGTCTCCTCACTAAAAGTTTTGTTTCAAATTTCTCGGCTTCAATTAATATAAATTATGAATGAGCCCCGATTGTGTTCCCACGGCGCGGTGAGAGTCCTAATAAATCGTCCGAGTCTTACAAATTTAATGCGAGCAGTCATCTGTAATAAAATACATTATTTGTTTTAGACATCAGTTACAGATTCAGAGAGATAGTTGAAGTTAAGCGCACTTTAATTTAAAGTAGTAAAATTTTACTTGCAACTGTTTAAGACCTACAACTCGTCTATTCCTAATTAATACTTTTTATTGCAATAAAATAAATTAAAAATACTGTAGCGTCCACGATCTATTAATATAAGTCACTGATATAGAAAATTACAAGTATGGTGTCCTTTGCAGAAAAAATTATAATTTCATAATTTTAAATACAAAACGTTATTACTTATTATCATTATAAACATAATTCCATATACGTAAGGCATTTATAATTAATCGATCAGAAACTATTACATCGCTGCAATCTAAACTAATATAATAAAGCTGAAGAGTTTGTTTGTATGTTTGTTTGTTTGTTTGAACGCGCTATTCTCAGGAACTTCTGGTTCGAATTGAAAAATTATTTTTTATTAAAAAGACTATTTATCGAGGAAGGCTTTAGGCTACATAACATCACGCTGCGGCTAATAGGAGCTAAGAAATAATAAAAAAAATCGACGGGGACGAACTCGCGAGAAACGAATATATATTGTTTGTAAACAAACAACACTAGATACAAATGTTCAATCACATAAGACTTTGAATGCAAGCAATCAATAAAACCCTCTCGCTATTTCGTATCCGCCGATATTCAATCCGGGTAACGTATGTCGAAACCCTTGTTACTTCTCTTCATGTAGGGACACATTTAAATAGCTGTGTCATTCTGCTCTGGCGAATACTTTAGTGTGAACTGACTCGCAAAGAGTTTGAATATATCGAGCCATATGTTGAATCTGTATTCAGTACAGCTTTTACTTTTGGATTCCGACATTAAAGAGAAAACGATGAAAAGAAATGTAAATGGTTTGGAGGAAATAGTACGTGTTGATGTTGATAAATATTCCCAATAATATATTAATTATCTTCAAAATATATGCATTTCTTAATTGTCAGTCATGCTAAGATATATCTACACGACGCTTTGATCCTATTTAAATTCTGTATCTTTTTCTTAATCATCTTTGTTGGCGTACCGCAAGCTATATAATCGCAAGCTATGTAATCATAATCTTCTATCGATTAATTATATATTAATTATTATCCTAATGGTTGTACTACGCGTTCCCCACTTTATCATTATTTGTGAAAACCCATTGGTTTGGAATTAAAAATCAAAATTGTTTTTATATTTGTCCTAAGTAAAAACACAATAATAACTGTACATAAGAAATGCAACAGACCATAAATAAATTAAGTATAATTTCACAAATAACGCAATTATATTGTTATAAGAAATTTTTGTTATTTACGTACCTACTATATTTACGCGTCAATCATACTTTTGGGGTTATTGTCGTGTTCTGATATCGACCGTGAAATATGTTATAATGACGCTTATAATATAAAAACTTACCAATATAATTATATTAACTAAAGGCGTTATATTAATGTACTTTAATAAGATGTTGTTGATGATATTTAGAGTATAAATATCTTATTATCTAAAGCTTAGATCAATTTATAACGTTCATAATATGCGTGACACTTTTTGCATTGACTGATTTTGTTTGCTGTAAAAATTGCCAGTAGATATACCAATAGAAGTAATAAATACGGAAAGCCGAAAGACCCATTCTTTCTTTTTATTTTTTAATAGTATTTACTAGGTACCTACCATAAATTGTGCACGTTTAATGTTTATGTTATAAATTTCATTTCGTTTGTAAGTTAAATGCAAAAAAGCAAAGCTACATGTAAGTATGCGAGTGACAGCCTTTGTTATTATAAAAACTCAACCCGCTAGGGAAGCGTGTTAAACAAAAACTTTTTCAAGCTCCATTAACACTGTCAAATTTTCTTTAAAACTAGCTGTTGCTCGCGACTTCGTCCCCGTCGGATCTATTTCTATTATAATGTTTTAGTAAGTCAATCTTAGAAGATAGACGTATACTGTCGCGGACTTTTTTTTACATCATTCAAAGAAGAATAATTCTTTCGTACATATTATTTTTGTATCTTGAACCGTTTTCGCAGCTCACGCAAAGGAAGCCCTGAAAGATGAATAATTTTCCCCGTTTTTTTCGTATTTTCCATTATATCTTCGCTCCTATTAGTCGCAGCGTGATGATATGTAGCCTAAAGCCTTCCTCGATAAATGGTCAATTCAATAAAAATTGAATTTTTCAATTCGGACCAGTAGATCCTGAGATTAGCGCGTTCAAACAAACAAACAAACAAACAAACTCTTCAGCTTTATATATTAGTAATAGATTCGAAATCTCAATACCAAGACTCAAACTCATTGCAGATTTTTAGTCATCCTTATTTATATATGGATGACGATAGACAACTCGTCAAAACAATTGAAAACAAGTATTTTTGCGTTTACTTTTTCTAAGAAGTGTATTAGCAAGAAATTAAATAATTATGTTTACAAAACGAAGTCATGTCACGTTTCTTATGAAGCTTATATCATATGGTTTTTATGTTCCTCGACCTCATTACTATATACAATAATGTACGTTTAGAACTCTAAGCTTAATTGGCAAGGACATTAAATATTATTATTATATTTCATATTCTATGACGACTTAGTGTTTTTGATTCAATATTATCCACTTATATTAGGATCTTTTTTCAATTCTGTTCCTTTTGTTTCAATAACAGAAATGTTTTTTTTAAATAAAACCTCCGGGCGCTTGCCTAAACCAATGCTTGTTCTTGAAATAATACGTTCCTTAATATTAAAGTACCAACCACTATGTACTACTAAAATATCGAAGCATAAAAAGTACGACAAAATTTAATGAAATACACGTTACATACCTCGAGGCAATTTCCTTAACATTTATTTTAGCACAAGTTACTAAACCGGCGTGTCATACAAATACGACATTCAATTTCGTCATTCAGTAACCAGTTATGCATCACTGAATAAAAGTGCAAGCGAGAAGCGAAACGAATACTCGTTGATATGGTCTTATCGGATAACACACAAAAGCTTAATGCATTTATTTGCAAGTTTATTATATAAGTATATTGTTAAACCCGACTCGGCTTCTTCTTCGACTTCTAGATTTCAATATTTTAGCCGTTATTTGGGAACCAAAGCAAAAGGTTCTCAAAAGATGTATGAATATTTAATAATAAATTATATAGGATCCATCTTCATTAATAAGATATGGTCATTGGTCAGTATACTCGTGAAAAAGAATAAATTTACCTATTACAAAGCGATAAACGCCAACGTATGATAATAATAGATAGGTATGTAGGTACAATTACATACATACTTCTATATCATAGATTTACATCACCTAGACTTCAAGCGGATACTTTACTTAGATACTGCATATTTACTTTTAATAAAAAAAATACATATTTAACATCGGACACTTTTTTCAAATCATCACAATCAGTATCGGACATCGGTTTTATTAGAATTATATAATCCGCAATATTTCCTAACAGTCCATGTCTGTCCAGCTAGAGTATCAATTTTATCTTAAAAAACAATAATAGAGGAAAAGAGATTGAATTCTAATGAAAGCCTGTGCAATATTGGATATTTCTAATAACAACGATGGGATTCAACGGTGTATCGATCGCACCAAACGTTATCAAAAATTCAGCCTCGGGAAAAATTCTGACTATTCAAGTTTCCGGAAATATTTTTCGCTTCCGCTTATATCTTTGTACTCGCTTCACAAGCAATGTGACTGGACAGGATTGCATTTAGGACATTAACTTTTAATGTCGTAATAATTGACGTCCTTTAAACTTCTGTGTAATGTGTACCTACCTGTAATAATGTACGGGTAATGATTTCCAAATTACTTCTTAATCCCCCAATACTAAGGAAATTATTTAATTATTTTAATATTAAATGTAAAATTAATATTGATACATCTTCCTTTAATTACTATTTAATTAGAAGTAAGAATACTATTTTGCAAATCTGGTTAGACTATGATTATTATTTGCGTGTTATTCAAAACATTGCAACCGAAAAAACGACAATTTAGTTTTGACTTACGCAATTTTCCTGTCAAGATTTTACCTTACCATCAAGATTATGTGAATTGGAAATGTCATGTCCTCCTAATGCAGGAATAATGCCCCAACTACGGTAATAACAGGTCATTACAACTACGAGCGTAACGAAACGTCAAATTTAATGACACCGATACAAGCTAACCACATGTTTAGATACTTGCTTATTTTCCCACTTAACTTACGTAATAGGACCAGAAGGCTATAGCGCTTAATTAGTCCATTCATGTAATACATACCTATGTTAATAAAATTACCGACAATGGTTATAACATTTCTTAGTGGTATCGAATGTTACTACTTCACTATTTGGACAAATCGCAGTTTATACTTGTGTTAAAAAAAGCAAAACATTATCTATTTTCTATCTTCATATTACATGTATGATTCATCGTTTAAAATTAACTTTTTTTACATTCAATTTTTATATATTTGTAAGATTTTTTTAAAAATACATACTATCCATAATCAATTTATATGGGTATAAGGTATGTACATATTATTAATTATAAGTGAATATAATCGTGATCAGGTTTTACGTGTTTATATTCGCGGTATTTCTTAGCTAATAGATATTATAATACTCATAAATAATAGTCATAATCAAACGTCTTGCAGTTTGCTCAACACTAAACTGTATAACTATTTGCAGAATGTAATCAAATATAAATAAGTAAACAGCATCAGAATATATCGTACGAACTGTTCCGTAACAATATATTCTATCTTCATTTACGATACTATGTTAGTTTTTCAATTAGTTTATAATTATTATTTGCTTTTTCAAAGCAAGATTGATTACGGAAGAGCGATTACCGGAAACTTAAAGACATACAAGTCTTTAAGTTTCCGGCAGTTACAAATTACTGAATCAATTTCAATCATTTCTCTCTAACTGGAAGTACTTTCTCTATCAGTAAGTATCAGTAAGTATCATTCAGGATATTTCATTTGTATGTTAGGGTAACATTAATTTGAAACATCGGAAGACAGCTATAATAATATGGCAATATTCATACACCAAATTATAGTACACCACTTACAGTGAAGTATTTATTTTAAAATGTAAAGCATTAAAGGCACATAAAACGTATTTATGTCGGTATTTTGTATTATAAGTACATATTCTGTATTGTTGGCAGGAGAGCGGCGAATTCTGCACAGCGTATCTGGAGAATTTCGTTCGGGCGAATTGACATGCATCCTCGGACCGTCCGGCGCGGGCAAGTCCACGTTATTGAACATACTGGCTGGATACACGTATGTCATTATAGTAATTATGTTTTAAAATATATTATTCTTCAAAAAAAATAATAATAAGCGTCATTTATGTTTAGCGCTCGATGAAAATAGCTGCGCATCGGTAGAATCGCGCTCGTAATTGCCGTATTGGTGCGAGAAAGACAACACGACTGGGACAACCAATCAAAGCTCGCGCACCCGACGATCACGCGCCCCGCACGCCGCGCCGTTACCTCGATACCTTATTTTTGACTTCTGCGCAGGTTTCGTTCAGCGCTAAAGATTCATGACGCGACCTATACAGACCTGTTTTGTCATTGTTTTCTGTTTAACGTAATACGTCGTTTATGAAGCATTATAATGTGGCTTTTATAAGTCAAATAATTTTACCCATGAAAGTAATATTGAAACCTTAATATTTCAGGCATGAAATGCTCTTAGAATGAGGTTTCACTATCTTTAATGCACCTATGTCTTATACTTTATCTATCTATTAATATATCTTTAAATTATAGTTGAAGGTAAGTAATATAAACGAAATTTAACTCCTTTTGTATTCAACTTTTGTCTCTTCTCCGTTCGTTTATTGTGCTCAAAAACTATGAAGTTTTTATTTTATATTTTTGTTCTAAAATTTTAACGAAATGATTGACACAAACAAAAAATACTGCATAGAGAATAACAATATATCTAACGCTTCTATTCGCGATTTAAAGTATAAAAAAATATTTTTTTCAACAATGCTATGTCCTCGCTAGTGATAGTAGGTATTATCCTATCCTATCCTACAAATATATCAATGTGAAAATTTGTGAGGATGTGTATGGATGTATGTTTGTTATTCTTTCGCGCAAAAACAGCTAAACCGATTAACTTGAAATTAAGTATGTAGATAGGTGATACCCTGTGTAGTTCCCTATCCCGGATAGCCCCGGGAAAGGGAACTACACAGGTAAACCCGCGGGGCACAGTTACTCAACATATAACTCTAACATTTCAGTTCTAATGGGGTAAACGGCCGGATTTCGGTGAACGGTCAGGCGCGAGAAATGAGGGTATTCAAAAAACTGAGCAGCTACATCATGCAGGATGACTTGTTGCAGCCAAGACTGACAGTCAAAGAGTCCATGAAGATCGCTGCTAACCTCAAGCTGGGACAGGAACTTGGCGACGCTGAGAAAGATATGATTGTATGTAAATCTTAATTTATATAAATTACGTGTCACGTTATTAGTCCGCGATTGACTCCTTAACTACTGAACCTATTTTAAAGTAAATTTGCACACCGTGTGCAGTCTGATCCAACTTAAAAGATGGCTTACATCCCGGTATTGCCACGGGAACGGAAACTACGCGGGTAAAACCGGGGGACACAGCTAGTCTTTTATATAACTTCATATATGATAACTTCAATACAATAACTAAAAAGGTATTTAAAATATATGTTGCAAATTATAATATAGAACGTCATATGAAAAATGGTGTTCACTCATTGTAAAATAAAATTTCCAATTGTAAAAAAAGTATGAGAGAAACGTATGAAAAAACTTTTTTCTGTTTTTTTTTTTAATTTCTTAAAAGACCATTTAAATAATGATTTTATTTTAAAATTTGCACGTAATCCCTTCATCACGCGCTTCATGTAATTTATTACAAAATCATACATACATATATAGATATACACCCATACATATAGATATATATGTATGATGTAACGCGATATTTGATCATATATATTTCCTTATTTGTAGTAAATCAAATTAGAACATACTGAATTGGAAACGCCAACTATCAAGCATCTAGCAAATAATGCTTTATGCATTCCCTGCATATACATACATTTCGGTTTAATCAAGGACTGTGTGAAATACATATTTACCTTCAAATCTCACGTAAGCTCGACTTGTACAGACATATTGTTTAAATGACGGAAATTCGCGCGTTTAAAATCCATGTAATCCTATAAAATAAAATCTTTGACAAAAATGCGCAGCGGTCAGCTAGTCAATAGACTACTATTGACTAGCTGACCGTATGCTCTTTGTTTGAGTTTAAAATATGTATAAATTATTATACTTTGACAATTAGTACAAAAATGCTATCAAGGAATTATTTTAACAAGTCAATTAATCATTTACAAGCCCTTTGACAAATTTTTAAAGTGAGATTTTAAGACAGCTTCATATTATTTTGTTCAAACGTAGAATCGGTGACGTTCAAAAATTAATTGATTTGAATCCGACCTTGTTTCTTATGCAGGTCAATGTCAAATGGTAAGTCGAAATCGTTAGCTTTTTCTATCGCATACCTATAGTTTATATTCTAAAATTGACTTCGAAGGTCGAGTTAATTATAATAATATTAAATAATCGTTGATTTTCCTAATAACCTGTCAATCAAGTTGTTTCTAAAGATCGTGATTACATAACAAAATGCAATAGATTCTATAAACACTAAGAATATATTTTATAAAATGATGCCTGCATTTTCTATAGATTATATTTTCTTATAGAAGTCAATGTCTATGGTTATTATAATAATCTGTTGTGTCTTACAATGACGTAATATTCGGTCAAGGCTATTTTCATGTCATGAAAGCTTATTTGTTATGTTATTGTTACGATGAATATAATTAATTAACCAGTTGAAGATCATGACCTTCCCTTTGTTTTTCCAAGGAAAATTAATATAATAATAGATTTTGCAATATGATAAAACTTCCTGAATATCAATAAGAGGTAACTCTTATTTCGAAACCATTACACTCAAACAAATATAATAAAGTTATGTTTTTAAAATTGTAAGCCTTGCTAATAAGCTATTAACAGGCGTTGGGAAACATAAATTATGAATTTTTAAAGTTCATTTTTCAGTACTTGTTGTCTTTGTAACAAATAATAAAATTTCTAAATTTTCCCTCATGGAATTCTATTTTTTTTTTATTTTTACTTCCTCGATACATTAGTTGAATTTAACGATATACAATATTATAATGTTTACCGAACACATATCAATTCATAGTATAAAAGTTGTTTTTCTGTCTGTCACTTTGTATGTCTATATCTTTAAAACTATGCGACCGAGTTTCACGTGGTTTTTATCAGATAGATTGATTAAAAACGAAGGTTTACGGTTATAATACATGCATTAACGCCTATTTTTAAAATAAAAATAACGCAAGAATAAATCACGCCTTTTACACTACAGTGAATATTCGAATAAAATAGTCTTATTTGCATAGGTGGAGGAAATCCTACAAACGATTGGCCTGTGGGAGCATCGCGACACGATGTCACAAAGCCTTTCAGGAGGCCAGAGCAAGCGACTCTCAGTAGCTCTGGAGCTTGTCAACAATCCTCCTATTATTTTCTTGGATGAACCTACTACGTGAGTATTTGAAATGTACCTGTATTCTGCTAGATTCTAATATTGCTTGGGAAATTGTAAACTATAAAAGTAATGTTAACAAGAATAGCTTACAAATACATATAATGACGCAGTGATATACCCAATGTTTTATGTAAAATAATTTGTATTTAGATAACTCATGCGTGTGAAAAATTTTCTCAACGACTTTTTTTCCATAATCTGCAATATATTTTCAAACAGAAAACCCAGCCGAATCCTCTTTAATTATAATCTTGAGAGAGTTTATTAAGAGGTCGCCGAGTCCTATTAGAATAGGGTCGAACGTGACGCTCATAGGTCGCTTAGCAAAATTACACAAAATAACATGTACACAATAAGAAGTAATCGGCTTAATCACCGAACTGGTCGTTACGTTTTATTGGGCATAAAGCCGGTTCGTGTTTGGAAAATTGAAACGTTTTCAGTGATACGCTATTTACCTTTGCGCTCAGCAAACCTCTGGGCGATGGCACTTACGTCGTATCAAGTCTCTTTACTTAAGTCCGGTAAAGTTTTAATTATAAAGGACCGCTTGGTGCAGTGGTTGGCTTAACCCATGACAAAAATAAATATTACAAGTATTTTAGTATAAATATTATAAATCGTATTTAACTTATACAAAGCCCTTTGAATACAATTACAGAGCCCTCACGTACAATTATCGATAGATCTTCTTGATGTTCAAGTTTCTGTCTTTGAAATATTATAATATGCTTGAAATTTTCCAAGAATATGTTATTCCACCATCCTTTGTCCTGTATTCTACGAAGGACCTCTTAAGTGCAATAGATCGTGAGCCCTTATCGAATTAAAACAACATTGAAAGTGTAAATATTACCTTTAGGTACTTTAGGTAAGAAAATTTATTATTCCTTTAACACAAGAAATAATAAAATTTCTAGGAATTTATACATTAATGACTATAGACACACCTTTTTCGTGGATACCAATGTATCCGAGAAAAAGGTATTCTTTCGTCCCTTCGGCGGCTGCCTTGTAGTACTTTTGAAAGAAAATTTTCTTGAGACCGTCGCGATTGCTTATATGATTACTTATGATCAAGTTCTCCCGATGCTCGTTTCGAAAAGTCAAATTCGAAGTCTATATTCAACTAGGCCACGTGAAGTTAAACTTTATGGTATAACAAAACTTTTACCATCGGTTCGGAAGATAGTCACTCTCTTTTTAAAATAAGATGTAAATTACAAAATACAATTGTAAATATAAACAAAAACTCAACTAATATAATAGTCACCGTCCTGCGAGCGTTAAGAAATATAAAGGGGTTTTGTCTTCAATATATTCATTTAATGTATGATACGCCCTTTCAATTAGACATTTTTATTGATTCTTCTAAACTGGAATAATTTACATCCTGAACGCTTCTAGGGAACTTATTATAAAATAGTATACTTTGCTCCATGAAAACTAGGAGTAATTGCAGCATTAGCACGTCCATTGCAGTGGTCTGGACGTTTCTATAAAAAAATAATTTAATTGGACCATTGCAGTGGTCTGGACATATCTATTAAAAAATAATTGGACCATTGCAGTGGTCTGGACATATCTATTAAAAAATAATTGGACCATAATTGCAGTAGTCTGGACGTTTTTATTAAAAAAATAATTAGACCATTACACATGTCTGGACGTTTCTATAAAAAAGTAATTGGACCATTGCAGTGGTCTGGACGTGGTGTCGATCCGGCAGCTGGTGGTGCTGCTGCGGCTGCTGTCGCGTCAGGGCCGCACGCTGGTGTGCACGGTGCACCAGCCCTCCGCCTCGCTGTTCGCGCTCTTCGACCGCGTCTACGTACTGGCCAGGGGACTGTGCTGCTACCAGGTCAGTGCACACTCTTCGAGAATATTGTACGGCTGAGACGCGAGCTAGATTACTATTGAACTGGACATTATCCTCGCTGTTCGACTGGAAGTTTAGTATAGGTCACGTCACGAATGTTTAGCGCTGGACGAGAATAGCTGCGCATCGGTAGAATCGCGTTCGTAATTGACGTATTGGTTCGACAAAGCCAACACGACTGGGACAACCAATCAACGCTCGCGCACCCGACGATCACGCGCCCCGCGCGCCGCACCGCTACCTCGATACGTTATTTTTGACTTCTGCGCAGGTTTCGTTCAGCGCTAAAGATTCGTGGCGCGATCTATATTTGCAGTCCAAACCGTCCAGAACATTAAAAAAACACACAAAAACACATACATGAATTATATTTCTAGCCATTAGCTATAATTGCTCCCGGCAAGACAGTCAAAACTTGATACAATCAACATCCCTCTTACACCTGGAGATTACCTATTGTTGTTCAACCGTGATTGAATACAGAATGTGATATTTTCAAGTGATCATGAAATACATTCGATGTAGATTATTGTGATTAATTAGTATTATAATTAAATAGTAAAGTCGCATTTGGCGGTTCCACCTACGCAAGACATTAACAATTAATTGTAAAAACCAAAATAAATTAAAATAGAGCAGTAGTCAAACCCTGTTGCGGTTTAAATGACTTGAAGTAAGCTTTTTAATCGCACAAATGTTCGGCGCCAAATAGAAGCTTTAAATGCTTAGCTTGTCTCCTTTACAGTCCATTTCACTTACAATTACTATACCTTTTTTGGGTATGTACTCTATTATTTCAAAGATTACAAAAACGAGCTAGGTCAAACATACTTTTATAACTATTGCGTAGTTTGCAAAACTTATTTTAAATACGAAAAACTATATTTGCTACTCTCCCACGTTAAAAGGACTGATTTTAATGAAATTTACTGTAATATTAATGGTACACATTTGATTAATTTATTTTTAATCTAAATCCAACGATCATTGCATATTCACTTCCCCTGGAAACTCGTTTAAATCAAAGTTTTTATGACTAACAACCCCAAACCATATTTAGAAAACATAAAACGTACTTGTCGTGAAGAGGGCAAGTTAGATTATCGCCGGCCGTAGGTACTAATTAACCGAAGTTTGCTTTCCGGAACTGCTCATCAAAAAGTTTAACCTGCACCAAATAATTCTGTAATGAAGCCTTAACTTCCTACGCTTTGATGTTAACATTAGCTCCTCGTTGACTCTTTGAAGTATAAAATCTTTTGAATACGATTTACAAATTTAGATATTGAGAATTGTTTTATATTTTGAAAGTCTCGCTTAAAATGCTTATTAAATCGCGTCTTTCAAACTTTCGATTTCTCTGTAAATAACTTTATTTTAAAATCATATACAAATTACGAAGTAGAGTTGAAGGTAGGTAGTTAGATTTAATGCTTCGTAAAAATAACTGTTACAATTATATAGGAAATCGGTAATAAGTCCTTATATTATTACTAGAAGCGGCTCGTGGTTTTACTCGTGATTGATTGATTCCGTTCCCGTTGCAATACCTGAAAAAATAACTATGGAACAACATAATATTAAGAAGTTTTTATGTAAAAGACCTACAAATCTCCATACAAACTTTCATGTTTATGAGGTTACGTATAACGAATAAATAGATTTTCCGACTTAAAACCATAGATTGTAGTCCACTCCAGTATACGTAAACTCTATCTAAGGAATGCACTCCAATCCTCTCGAAACGGCTTTGTTAGCAAAACTGACAGACACGCAAATTACACTGCTTTGATCCCGTCATTAATTGCACAGACGATAAATACTAGACAGTAGCCTAGAGCTGAAGCGATCTTATACATGAGCCATGAATCTAGCGTCAAATAAACTTATTTTTTTCTACATATTAAAATAAATAGCAATCAATACAAAATATTTCAGTGAAAGGGCTACAGAGCTAGGAGAAAACTTGTTAAAATTTATACGTAATATCAATGTTACGTATCATCTTATTTGTATTAAGTTAGGTCATTAAAATATAAATTAAAGTAAAACTTAAATAATAAACTATTAATTTAAAAATAAGATTTTCAAGGTTTGTTGTCTTTCTATCTACTTAATGCATTTAACAGTTGTAGATGTACAAAACGATATCTAGGTACCGATTTTTTTTTTCCAACCATTATATTATTATAAATACGAAAGCGTGATATAAATAATTTGCTGTTCGCTCAGCGATATGATATCACTAACGTCATATCCATAAAAAAACAATGAAAATAAAAATATAAACTCATAAAATATGAGTAAGATAACGAAATTCGGATATTATTTTTTAGCTTTCTCTTTAATAAGTTACTTCATTTACGTTAATATTGAATTTTAAGCGTGATTTATTCCTATGACATTTTGAATTATTTCAAATAAGAAATTGAATTCAAAATGATACAGTAATTTTTTTTAATTACTACATTATAATATAAAGAATTCCATGGCCATGTTAGTATGCCTGTACCATAAATATCTAACTCATGCACTATTATCATTGCGTACTGTTACACGGTATTTGCCGTGTATGTTTTTAAAAAAGAAAACGTAGAATATAATGAATTTATTGGTATAGAATCTTATAATTAATTCACAAGAATCAGCGGAATAAAGAAATAGAATTGGGAATAGAAATATGTGTTACTGGATCGGAGATCGGAATCAGAGTGTGTGGTGGGGAAGCGAGTATGGCGGTGCTAGGAGAAACTGCTGACTGGGGTATTAGGATGTGGTAGGATGTGTCAGCAACTTAGGGAACAGGCAGGGTTTGTAACAGTACGATAGAAAAGTTCCAGTACACATACACATTCTAGGCGATGCCAGCCGGGACACCAGTAGATATCTTCTTAGGAAAGACTATTACTTAATCAAGGATTACGTTGAAATCGTAATAAATTACGCTTTCTGGATGGCCCTACAATAGGCGGCTGGATTTTCAGCTAGTAAACAAGAAAGGATGTTTGCTGCTGAAACTTTAGAGAGACTTAGCCAATCCCCTCTGTGTCGTATGTAGGGACAAGCAGCAAACAATTAAACAAATATAAGCTCTTTGATATCGACGATCATTCTCGTGTTACACAGACCTATCGATGAATTCGAAGAAAGATAAATTTCAGTTTATCTTTGTAATATTGAAACATTATTAAAATTCTACCTACGTACTTTTTCTTAAATAACGGATTCAATTTGAAAATACTCTTCCTTCCGTATTTTAAGTGTTTTCAATATCAATATCAATGTTCTTTGCGATTCTTTGTGTAATCTTAAGACGTATATCAGTTATTGAACTCCGTCTTTGAATTCCATACTTAAGTGGATTTAGATTAAGTGAATACTACGTGACTGCTGACTTTATATGCTACAAAGTAACGTTAAGATAATGTAAACTTATTAAATTTTGAATAGAGAAAATTTTATTTATGTATTACAATATATTATATTCTTTGTCTATCTTAAAATTAACTGTTTTACGTGGGTTGCGACATTTTTTATTCTATATAGTAATTTCGTCCATCGTCGTGATATCCACAGGAATAGACAATATCATTAAAGCATTTAAAACAGAGTTTAAAATTATTATAAAATATTTGTTTTTTTTTACCGCTGCTAGCTCACAAAGGTTTAAGAACGTCAATTAACACACTGTTCCAACACTTTATTTATTTACTTAGGAACCTGGTATAATATGTTAAAAACCAATTTCTTAATATTACTCTAGGTATACGATAACTATTTCAGGGTTCATCGTCCCTCCTAGTGCCGTACTTGTCGGAGGTGGGCTACGTGTGCCCGACCACGCACAACCCGGCCGACTTTGTGCTCGAAACACTCTCCAGCGATATCGAAGCCGGCGCCAAAATGTCGGAGCTCTGTCACAACGGCAAGCTGTGCAGACGATTAGATAGGATGGCTCTGAGAGCTGGCCGGTGAGTGAATCTTATATTTTTATTTAATTTATAGCCTTTATTCAGATAAAATATACAAATCACATTTAGTTTATATCGATAACCCCATCTGTGTGTCGGTAGACAAAAGCCTCTTTCAACTCTTTCCATTCATGTCTGTCATCCGCTGCTCTCGTCCATGTCTTTCCTAATGTTGTTCTCAGTTCATCTGCCCATCTGTATTGCCCTTCACGCCTTCTCTTTAGGTTTCTTGGGTACTAGTTCATGACCAGCTTGCTCCATTTACATGGGCCACGTACCTATGGTGTGCACAGTCCTGCGTCACTTGTTCTTTCTGATCAAAAAAGTCTCGTCTGTCAATTTTGTTTTTTTTTTTTGATGTCTGAGTTCTTTAGTTTGTCTAATTTTCTGACACTCTATATACTCGTTATCGTTTTGACATTAAATCTACAGATCGGTTGTTGCACGATAAGAAGTAGGTTAGCTATTTTTAGAGATGCAGTCTTGAGTGATTTTTAAGGTCGATTTATTATAGTAGGTACCAAATTATTTAGTTGGAGGTTAATTAAGGATGATTTACGAAAAAGTTTTGAGGATAAAATGCAATGATTCAAGAAGTCAAAATTGTATATTTTTATTGCCTACAATTTCTTAAATAATTTTGCAAGTACAGCACCTACGCCAAATTCTAACGATTACACAAATCTCCAAAAAACTTAAATGTCAGTGAGCGCCAACAATCGATTCAGTCTCGATCCGAAATGTACAACACGGTATAAGCTACTTTTCTCTTGCAGCAAGCCGGTGCTACATTCAGACGAGTCCATACAACGGATATTCGTGGAGCACGTCGCCAAAGAGCAGCTGCAGAGAATGGAGTTTCCCACTTCGTTTTTGATGCAATTCTGGATATTGTTGAAGCGAATGATGCTGCAGAGTAAACGGAATTCGGTAAGATTAACGTTACACGTTACACGTTCATACGTAATTGTACGTTAGATTAAAATTAATGTTATATTATTTACGACGTTATTTCATAATTACCAGTAGGTAAGTTTGTGTTGTAGAATCTATATTTTTTATAACAGTTACCTACTATTCGAGTTTTTGTAACTATGCCAGGGCACAAGAAAAATCAGTTAGTAATAAATATTTAAAACTTCACTTAATCGACATTTTTTATCCTTGCTACCTCAGTTAGCTACCACAATCGAGAGTTTGGTATAGGCAATTATTGGGCGTCTCATCAAAATAAAACTACTCACGAAATTATAATAATAAATTAGCTTGATAGTAATCAATAGCAAAAATTGACCAGGGATCCCGGACTATTA
>JADANM010003811.1:6672254-6698421 GCA_026213755.1 Eurema hecabe | reverse complement strand
CACAAGTCCAATATTAGATACGATGTAAATAAATAATAATAGAAAAAACTATTCTGTCTTACTATAGTTTCGTTGTATGACAATGAATTTAATAATATAGTATTAAGCGTGAGTGCGACGATTAAAAACTGTAATTACTCGACGCAGACTTCACGCGACATAATGAATAAAATAAAATAAACTTTAATCTTACCCTGAAACGCAAGTCCTCATTGTCCCCCTTCACTCGGTGTAATTTATCCAAAAGTAACGTCCGTTGTTTCGCTTCCCGCTTTAATTTATCACAGTACAGCTGAAATGAGATAAATTATGTTATTATTTAAGCGTAAATTTAAACGTTACAAAAGTATTCATATAGGACGTATACTAATATTATAGAAATATTGTTTGTTCACTTTTGAGCCTGTTAGTTACATAGCATAGTGAAAAGTCTCTCATATAGGCGTATATAGTCTACTTTTAATCGCAATAAAAGTGTTGAAGGTATGAAAATAGAATTATAAGGTTGTAGGCAACTGTGTTACTCTCGAAGATAAAAAATTGAAACGTACAAGGCGCTCGATAAGATATAGAGTGATTTTAAGATTTTTACAGATTCATCTGTCCCGAATAGCTGAATTGTATATAATTATAAAATGTCGAATTGTATGTAATGATATAATGTCTTGATAATGTCGAATTCGGATCTGGTTTTACGCGGATGAAAGAGACGAAACTAGTCAATTTATATCTAAATTGACGTCTTACACTCTACGCTGAAACACAAACATCGTCGATATAACGGTTGACTAGTTCCAACTCCAACTCCGGTCCACTAATTTTGGCGTTTCGCATAATTATACCGAAACCGAGTTACGTCACCGGCACCTCGTTAAGGCCTGACTATTGAGTACTGACCATACAACAGGGTTGACACTTGACCGATCATTGTACGATATAAAATACACTATTATTGGTAATACGACTTAAAATTTGTACCCAAAACTAAAGCAATGTTGCTCTAGGCGTAATCCCTTCCCCAATATTCGTGCAAGTATTGTAAACCGGCGGTATTTTTTTTTTTTTGGTAATGAACCATGACGGTTCAAAGTGCTATACGAGTAAATTTTAAAATATTTGGTGATAAAGCTAGTAAAAATATTTATGTATGCAAGCGTATGTAACAGATGAATTATGATATTATTTGTATGCGTGTAAGTGGGTTTGTACAATTTTAATTATGTAATATGTAGAAAACAACATTGATCGATAGTATAATTATTCACATACATACGTGTACATTTATTAAGATTAAGCAATATTACATCTCATTTGCCATCAATCATCTATTACCAATATACATATAAAAAATTA
Source organism: Eurema hecabe (assembly GCA_026213755.1). Classification (NCBI taxonomy): domain Eukaryota; kingdom Metazoa; phylum Arthropoda; class Insecta; order Lepidoptera; family Pieridae; genus Terias; species Terias hecabe. Next base: position 6,697,068 of record JADANM010003811.1, on the reverse strand, counting down.
AATAGTTTGTGTTTTCACACAAACTATTTAACTATAGTAATAGTCATTTTAAGAAGTTAATGCTTTCGCATTAATCTCTTAAAATGACTATTATGAGTAAGTACTGTAAAAGCTTAAAAATTACGCTAAATTACCGGTAAGTTAGTAGTAAGTTACTACACTCCAAGCAAAGCCGCGGGACAGGGCTGGTACTTTATAGTTATATGTGTAGGTAGGTAACATTATAATTTAGTAACCCTGTCATAAGCACGTACTGTTACCTAACTTACTATGCAATTAGGACCGTCACAGACCATGATTACGGGTTTTTATATCAATTCGTATTACGTAAACTGAACGAGACGAAACCATGGTGTCGTTTGCGCGCAGTTTCATTTTTCAAACTGATGACTTTTATAACGTACAGCTTTTAACTGGTGAGATAACTATCATTTTTTTCTAAATAAGCAATACCTAAACACTGACGATGATTATGACGACAATGTTCTTTAGAATATTTTCAAAAATTTTGAAATTGCTCATGACAGTTGTTAAAATATTTAAATGTATCATAATGTATAATCGTAAATGTACGGTAATAGGGGATTTTCTAGAAACCGTTTCGTTAGCCGAGACTCACCTGATTCTGTGCGGTGGAAAAGAGCAGCTGTCTCTGTAGTTCGATGGAATTGCTCTCTTGTAGAATCGCCGCGAACTTTCTGGAGTCTAGGTTGTTGAGCGTGGGCGGGCGCGCCGGCGTGTCCAGCGTGGCGTCCAGCCGGCCCAGCGGCGTGCGCGGCGAGCGCGCCCCCCCCGCCCTCGCCCCCGGGCTGGTCGCCGCCAGCGCCTCCAGCTGAGCCGCGCGCGCTAGTAAGGCATCCCTCTCGCTGCGCAGCCGCACTACGTCCGCGCTGTCTCCGCACGCGTCCGCCAGCTGCCGGGAAAACGACTCCTCCGCCGTCTCCGACTGTCTCTCGTCCAGCTCGCCGCGCAGCACCTCCGCTTCGTCACGTAACCGCACCCCCTTCCTTTGGATGACGTCGAGCAGCGCCCACAGCTCGTCTTCGAGGGGTCGCGAGCGCGTGGCGGAGGCGGACGCGGAGGCGGAGGAGTGCGCGTCCTTGCCGCAGGAGGTCTCGGTGCTGAAGCCGGAGTCCTGCACGGAGGGCTGCGGCTTGGCGCGCGCGGGGTCGCCGCCGGCGCCGGCGAGCTTGCGGCGCACGCGCACGCCGGGCTCCCACTCGCGCCGCGCGATGGCCGGCGTCGACGGGGCCATCTTCGAGCGCAGGTTCGGAAACGTCTCGATGACGAGATCGCGGAACTCGAGCAGAGCGCCGACTTCATTCTGAAGTTCCTTGAACGTACAATACAATATTGTTGGATTTACATTCTTTATATTATTAGGTACATCAATTAATGTGAAAATTTCCTTTTTACTATCAAATCTAAATAGTTAAAAAAACATTATATTTAATTATTGATATATTGCAAAATCTATTGCCAATTTAGGATAAAAAAGTTTTGCAACTAGATTCTTAAAATCGATGTTCTTTCAAAGTATTATGCAACGACATTTCATAATAGTTAAGTGAGTGTGAGCGTATATTGGTCATTGGTCAGTGGGTGCGTACCTGTAGTGCGACGAGGGACTTAGCCTGCTCCGAGATGAGGTAGTGAAAGGAGGGGTGCGGCGGCGAGCGCAGCGGCAGACACTCCATCCCCGAGCCGCCGGAGCCGCCCGAGCCGCCGCTCGCGCTCTCCGCGCCGCCCGTCTGAAATAGCAACATTTATACTTTTAGTTTTAAAAACTTCAAAAAAGGGGAAGGTACATATTAAATGCTTTTTTAATGTTTGTTGAGGCATAAGTTAACCGTCTGTGGACTGATTTTGATGTTTCTTTTTATACCACTTTACTGTAGTAAAGTAAGCTATTTAAATTTAAGGATCGCCATTTACAATTAATTGACGAAAATATACTTAAAAAAATAATAAATTAAAAGTAAAAATATTTAAAGCTAACGCTATATACTATAGTTTACGCTTCGATTTATAGTTGTTTTTTGCACGTGCACGTTTAAATACATATGTGTAGTATAATAATAAAATAACTGAGACGCTTTTTGAGATTAGGAACGAGATAAACTCATATAAAACGTCCGTTCATTTTGATACACCAAAACACACAGTAACGCTTATTAGACTGGTTTTGATAACGAGATATTTTAATCGTTAACCCTAAATTATGTTGTTCCGGTTCGCAAAAGTTTCAATTACTTCAAGTAAAAATACTCCTCTGAATTCTCGCTATTGTTTAAGGTTATCGAATTTCCAATCTGCCAAGTATATGTATATGATATATATAACAAAGGATTTTATTAAAGTCCAAACCTGATACCTAAACAGTCTTGGTATCGCGTTAACGGTATGCGTCATTGCGATCAATAAGAACGAAGATCGAATGACAGGTTCAATCCCTCAGGCTTAGACAAAGGTTACAGAGTAGAAAAGGGTTAAATCCGATAACGACCCTTGTCTAAATGGAAACTCATTCAGTACCTAGAAGTAGCTACTTATAGATCAATAATTCTGTACACCATTTAAGTACGTTACTTGAGATCTATTTCCAACGTTCCATTCTATAAACAGAGCTAAAACGTATATTTATGAGGATTAAAAAATATGTTAACTATACCACCAAAGAATGATCATTTGGAATAGCTTTTTTATGTGCGTTGGCGTACCAAAAAATATGAAAGTAAATTACTTGTGAACAGTTTCAAGGGCTTAGCTTTAATAGTTATAGTTTTTTTTAACATTAAATCTCTAACTCTCTAACCGCCCTCTTTATCTCAAACTAGCTGTTGCCTGCGACTCCGACCGCGTTTACTTTCATTAAAAAAAATTATGGAAACTGGATAAACAGTATCCTTCCTTCTCCTGGTTCTAAACTACATCCTCACCAATTTTCAGTCAAATCAGTTGAGCCGTTATCGAGTTATAAGTGAAGTAACTAACACGACTTTCTTTTATATATATAGATAAATATCAGTACTTTATATCTGTACGAAGAAACAAGACCACAGAGTTGAAACGTATTGTCTCAAGACAGTAAGTAGCAATGCAATGAGGAATCGCCTCTCATTATTCAATGAACTCGTTTAAACAATCGGCTCACGATTGACGACGGGCCAACAGCGTCGTGATTGCCTATCGACGGTTGCACTGAAACAGTTTCCAATTCTAATTGAAAACGTGTTATGTTTTGTTTGACTCGTCAAACAGATACGGGAGCGTTGTTCCAATTAGCATTCATTTGTGAATGGATTGTTAACGCGTGCCACGTCACTTGGTAACATGTAATGTTCTAAGAGTTAATGTTAATGGATTAAAATTCATTACTCACACGAAATTGATGAATACTTAAACACCTGAAAATATTACTATTATCGAAATAATATCGTTTTTTTTATAAGCATATGAGGTCACAGCAAATAGAATGCAAATAGTTTTAAATATGTAATATCGAAGGTCAATCTACTTACAAATACTTTGAACAATGCACTTAGTTTAATTTTAACTTAAAGCCTGACTTTAAGAAAAAACTAAATATGAGGAAGTGATATCAGACAAATATTGTTGAGCTGAATATATTTAAATATTAATTACTTGTGATTCAATAAACTTACAGTTTAAATTAAAAATGCTGTACAAGTCTCGTTAAATTACTGTTTAGTTAAATGAAGTGATTTCTTATTTACATTATTTTTACTCAGACGTGGAATAAATAGGTTTAGAAATTTATATAAATATATTAATGTAATAAATTACTATTAGAAATAAACATAAATTATTGTTGTATATAAGTAAATGTTTAAACACATTTCTTAATTCGTATGTAGAAAGATATTACTCATAGCTCACACGTAGTAAACATTAGCTGATCAAAAATGAACATTTCATCGATCAGATATCGATAAAACAAGTCGATGTTATGAAGTGCTGATACGAGGCTTGTCACGGTTTCGAGATAATCATTTATTTTGAAATTTTTCAAATATTGTGCAATGTGTAATGCGCGACGCAGCCCACGAACGGTACGCCATTTTATCACTTTGAAATATTGCCTAGCGCAGATAAGTGTTGATTAAATATTTTCTCAATTATAAAGTACATAACGATTAAACGTAATAAGAGCATCATTGGTAGGCACGTGACCGTCTATGACACCGCCTTTTTATTTTATAGTATTATCGTATCATTACAATTAAAAATATTTACAACAAACACAAACTTAAATTTTGAGTATATTTGAGGATGGAGATACTGTATTCTTCTTGAAGTAAAAATAGAGAGAGTGCAAAAGTAAAATATAAAATATATAAATTACGAAACAGCGTTATCACCACAAGCTTCGACTACTTATTTTAAGACCGTAATTAATTTGCATATTACGCTTTCTTTTTACATTCACTCGAATATATTTCGGCCTTATTTTACTTATAAACTTAAGGAGGCTTATTTATAAGCAGACATCTCGACTTCACATATTTAGACATTAAAACGATATATCGCTTTGTATATTTTTAATGAGAGGTTATTATACTTTTCCTTATGTACATCTTCTCTTTGAAATTTTATTAAAAACTCACGTACCTCGATTACATGACAAGGCTGAGCGATCTCTTTGTTTTCGTTGTATATTATATTTTCCTAATGCAACGTAAAGGCGAGCACATTCACATCACAAACGGAACTACCGCCGATTGTTTATTTTCACTGAATGAGACGTAACATGTTTAATGAACACACGTCGACTTTAAAAACAGTTAATGGCACTTTCGTTTAGATGTGCTTGGATTTGGTTAGTGAGCGTTACGTCGTGTTCCTTCTACGTTTGTGCAATATTTACCAGCTGTTTGCAAATGCATTAAGCCTTCTGTATGTGACAGAAGTAATCGCAACGAAGTGATTTTAATCATTCACTCAAGCAGATAGATCACTATTTTTGTTACGTATTTTATTACACTTACGATAAACACTTATATTATTATAGTCTCCTTTTTTATTGGGAAACCCGTCCACCAACAGGGCTTATGTTGAGCTCTCACGTGGCGTCTCCATTACCGACTGTAAAACCCCCCGAAGTTCATTCACAAACCTTGAAACCTTTAATTTAACTTACGCGACAAGACCACACGAGACTTTAGATCTAGAATACAGAGTTTCCAGTAATTGGAAACTTAAATAACATAAGACTCTTTGGAAAATCCGTTAGAGAAGCATCTTCATGAACATAATGATTTGTAGAAAATGCATAAAGTTTTCTTTAGGATATTACGTTAAACAATTAAATGAAATAATACAAAACAAAATTGAGTTTGAGTCTCAACCGATCAATAGTATGCACAATAACACTATATGTTTAATCTTACATATTTTAGTTTCAAAACTTGACAACATGCTAAGATAATATATATAGGTATTTAGGTTGACACAAGAATTCAAAACAAAGCACTATCAAACTTCGAGAAGATTTAGGTAGGTATCAATCGTTTGAGAGATCTGTCATCTCGTCAGTTTGACGCGATAAGGACAAGAATAAATAGATAATCAAGACTCAAGAGCGAGTCGCAAAAGGAAATGTTAGGTATCGGTTATCGAGGCTCTCATGAGCTGGCCGGTATTGAATGACATTGGTAAGGCGATATATGTGAGGCGGTGTTGTGTATCGAACGCAGTATGCTCTGTACGATATAAACTATAAATATGTTAGAGCTAATGCACATATGGAGATTATTTTGTATGACCGTTGATTGCATAGATTGAAGGAGTCATACTTGTTCTGTTACAATAAAAAAATAATAATAATATATCGGCGAGTACTTCATATCAAAATATTTCTTATCCTATTCCAATAACATACTAATAAATAAAATAAAAAAGCTGACATGAAATGATACAAAAAGAAAACAATTTTTTTTATACATACTTATTTCCATGTTCAATGTTCATTTAAAACCCCCTCTAATAACACATACCTATCCTTATTATCATCGAAGTTCATATTTTACATTGTATATTAGATTTTAAAACCTCCTACCAAGATAATTTTTATGAAGGTAACATTATATCGCCAACATACACTTTTACTACAGTAATGATATACCGGTACGCGGCTAAAGGCCGCCCGGCCACGACGCCCGAATCATATGCAAGCAAAAGCAACACCGAGCAACTATATTATTAAACGTGTATTAAACGACTGATATTACCGAATAGGCACAAGGATAAAATAATTACAAACAGACAATAAGGTAGATATTACAAAATATCCGCTGCGTTTGCCGTTTGTGACTAATTCATTGTAATTTTATTTCCTACGTGCTACGCCTAAGTTTAAACGCTTCAAATTAAAATTGTAATTATAATTTAAAACACTCACCGTGTTATTCATTCATTGTTTTGAAACTTGGCCTTAATTAAGGGTATCTTATTTATCTTTAGCGTTCACGGTTGCGGATATGGGCACTTTCTGTAAATTTGAATTACCCACAATGGATTGCTGTTTGCCTATTCGTTTGTGTAGTTAACCTCTAGTGATTTTAAATAGAAGATTCTTCACGCGTAATTTAAGCATTACAAAATCGGTAATTACGTAAGTAAAGAGGGTGACGTCTATCCAGATTAGAACATAATCAACGTATTAGTTCATTTACTATAATTATTCAATCAATGATTCTTCTGTAACGTTATCAATGACGTATTAATTTAGCGGCGATTAGAACGGCAAAACAATAATGTAGGTAAAGAAATATCTAAACAAAGAAAGCGTTGCGAATATTACCAGAACAATTTGGCATAAAAGAGACATTATTCATAAATAATTCAAAGTGCGTCGTTTTCACAATTCCAGTGTTGGGAACCGCCAATTAGAGGCGTTAGGCGCTAATAGTCAGATATAACTCTCTTTCGTTGCGAAACAAGTTATTCGATTGTTTGCTCAATGAACTGATCCTTGAACTCGTGTAACCCTGAAACTTTCGCTAGTTTATCAACGCTATACATTACAGCGGCTTTACTATTTACTTTAGAACATGTTTTCTTACCTACACATATTTTAATTCTTTTGATACGACTTCTAAAGAAAATAATAGCGTATGATCTATCTATTATAAACAAAATTATATAAATAGGAGTGTAATAGTTGCCTTTTGTTGTTAAATATTTCGTTTTGATATTTATGTAGATACATCTTACATCTCTATTATCAATAGACATCTTTGATCATATAAAGCTAGTTCCAGTACAAGTATTTTCTTTCTCTGATAATATAAGATTATTAACTTTAAATTAAAATCATGATACAAAATATACTCCATTATAATTATGTATTAAAATATATTCAATAGATTTGTATAATTATTTTAAGCAGCTATAACAACTTCGCATGTCAGTAAACATATTGTAATCGAATACAATTGGAAACAATTAAATGATCTAAATACTTAATACAAGCCGTCAATTAGACCAATTGCAAGTTATTGTATTTTAAGTGATGACTTAATGCAACAACAACAACCAAGTCTTCATCAGGAAAACCTTAAGATTTCCTGAACGTTAAGACTTACATAGTTTTCTTATAGATAACATGTCAAAACTGAACTTAATTGAAATTATCTTGCAATATAAAAAGATATATCGAAATCGGTTAATTAAGTCTAATATTTCAAGGTTGCTAATATATATTGCCTAACAAATATATGTATACAGTCGAATTTGATAAACTAATTCTTCTTTTGAGATTTTAAAAGAAGCAGTTTCTTAATTTGGCTGTTTAATAATGACTTAAAAGTAAAAAATGTCGTGAGGCTTCCTTTCTATTAAGATACGACTATAAATTTTGAAGATTTAAAAGAAAATATTGGTAGTTGCCAATGAATTGCAAATGTTTTATCGTGCGATGACTCAAGTGACATTTGAAGAGAGGATTTCCTGTGCGACGAAGCAATTCAAAACTTGTTTGAAAATTACTTGCCTACTGCATTTAATAATATTATTTCCAAAATGTGAAATTCTAATGATGCTAACATAATATATAGGTAAGACCCCTTCCAATTCACAAAAAACAATTACCAATGCCTCACATTTAGAGCCACAGAGTGATAGATTCAACAAATTCAGATAACGCTGAGTATATAGTAATTTTTCTCTTTGTAATAGTAGTACAACATTAATATGACACCCATATAATAAAATAACCCTACAAATTAATCGTATAACTCAAGACCAATATTTCAAACACTGAAGTACATAGTTTCAAGCCAAAACCCTTAATTAGATTCGTTCACGTGTATCCAATAGACAAAAAATAAATTGACGCGTGACTCACAAAGTACAAACGCGTACCATGCTCACACCTAAAAACTAGGAAACGAATTATATACGACCATGTAGTCGCAAAAACTGAACGAGAATTACAGCAAAAAATCGAATAATAAGCGATGAAATTACATCTATCGATGTTTACAAAGTTCATGGGTGTTATCTATATCTACTAAATATGTACTTATATGTATTGTAAAGGGCTTTTGAGTATGTGTAATTCTATATTTGTGACGAGTCTGGATTTGTTTTCTCCAAAAGAATGCTATACGCTATATACTATAAAGAAAATGCGATCCTATTTTCAAAAGGGTTTACAAGGGTGTGACCGCAAGGCAGCAATTCCGTATAAAATATTAAACACAATAAATTCTTTACACATTTTCTAGGTATTTAAGTGTATAAAGTAATTAAATATGTGTATAGACTGTTTTTAATAAGACTTGCAAAAGGTTACATTTTTCTTGCACAGTGCGAAATAAATTCATTAAAATATTTTCCTGCATATTTTACCCATTAACATTGTTACCACATTTGACGTAATATTTACGTGTATTACATATTAACATACAGTTCGTACAAAAAATAAAGTTATAAAATAACGTTCACAAATACTCTTTACGCGAATAAGATATAAAAATAGGGTTATACACGCTATAGTTTAGAGCAGATATTTTTCCCTGCCAATTACGTAATAAGTAATACGTAAACGTACGATAGCCTAATGTGACCTTCTATATAAAACAAACCTGGTTTTATTAAAACTAAAAAAGCTAGTAAAAAGAATAAAGATGATGTAGTTAGAAATGTGCATGCACTTTTAAGTGAAGTCCATACAAGCGCCCTCCAAGTTTTATACTAGTTTGAAAAAGTGTCTCAGCGAGCTTCTCGGGATTCATCAAAATATAAATAGAACGACGAGATTTAAAGAAACCGTCATTTAGAAATCTCGTTTGACAAGAAATTCAAGTAAATTAGTGAAAGCATTTGTATTCTGCGTGTTAACGCTAGGTTTTACTTACGCAAAAACGAGAAACATTGACGCACTGTAGATTTCTTATTATTAGTTTTACAATAAAATGCGATATTGATATGTTTTATTCTTTAATGCAAATGAGGCTTAAATGCCAGATGGAACTGATGCTCGAGTATTCTTATTATATGGTGACGTCAGTGTGGACCTTTTTTTTTGTTATTTATCCTCATATATAGACGTAAGACCACTCACACACTTCAGTACTTTGCAGGTTGAAGTTTGGAGTTAAGCAATTTTGTATAGTGTGCGCACTTCAATGCATGTTCATGGGTTTAATTAGGGGTTTGCATAAGTATCAATATTATTCATTAATTGAAGTTAAATCTTTACAAAAAACAACGCGTGTTAGTTACGAACTAACCAATATCACTTCGTCTTTGTCAAACTAATAAGTTTATAATATTTCACAATTTTCCTTTCTATGGAATAACGGACTAAACGTCGTCTGTTCTGGTGTTTATAAAACAAAAAAAACGCACAGCAAATCGATCAATCGCTTCATGCTTTCACTCTCTGGGTTAGTTATAAACTTCTCTAAGAAATTGTGTCAACTGCTTATTTAGTCATTTTGTACCTCTTCAAATTTCAACAACAAGTTATCACTGCAACTAAGCGTTAAAATTCTATGAGCCAATGATATTTTTGTATCATATACGTAGGTATCTTATAACTCAACAATGGTGAACCGAATACGAGCAAATCTTATTACTAAGTTCTGAATCAACAAATTTAGAAATAATTTGACATCATTATTAAAAACTTCAGTTGTCTACATTGTCTGATCGATATTAAAGCGGAATCAACTTTATTTTTGCACAGTTACACGAAATTTTCACCCGACTAAGGATATTATGTCAGGAACAAATACATCAGTTAACCGTACAAATGTAGGTGATGAGCACACGGTGATTTCATGTCAAATACACATGAGGAACATTCTAGAACATCCTGCGTGTTCGCCTAAATCGCTACCCGTGAAACTGAGCCAACCACAACAGCCAGCATTTACACCTAATTGCATGTTCGTTTATAAAAAACTAATTATACAGAAACAAGCAACCATGCGAGGTTATTTTAGCTCCGTTATAAGCAGGTGTTCACGGACCTTATGTATTATTTATCTTACTATCTCGTTAGCGAGAGTTTTTCAATTATTCGACTAGCTTGATCGACATATAAAGCGAATACTCGAACAAGAAAAACACTAAGTATAAAGATCCGACCCCTACCTCACTCAGTCAGCTACATGAAGCAATTATTTAATAAAGAATGAGACCTAGTAAACCCTTCTCATAACTAACATGTTAGTTCAACTAGCATTAATCAGTGACAAGAAACGCGTGTTAAACAACTTCCTCCTTCACGTGTTTATTCATATATCAATCGGAAGAACAAGTCAATTAAAACAATTAACTATTTCTCGACGCAAATCCGAGGTTACTCGGCGATTTTCCGTATCCCTTTATTATTGAACATACATTGTTGTACGAAATTTTATAGTAGCCTTAAAACTTTTAGGCTATTACTTTAGAGCTTGGAGGGTTTATCTTGTAGGTGTAATATAGTCTACTTAATCCTACTTATTACAGATTAGTTCTAGTTTATATTTTGGTAGCAAATCGTATATTTAGTGCACGTGAGCGCAAAACGTGCAATCGGTCACGTCGAAACTCGACTGGGGGCACGCGCGGATGTCCAATCTATTACAAATCGAGAGGATAATAGACCCCTTTCATACAAATTGAAACCTTAAGACCTTGGCATAGAAGTGTTTTAAGCGCCTAATTATTATTGCATCATGGAATTGAGGGATTGTATTTGAGAATAATAGTCATAAATATGAAGGACACTGCACGTACATATAGCGGCCAAGTTATTAAAGCTTCGAAAACTAAAGAAATATCTTATTATAATTAATAAACATGATATTTTTCTCGCATAATAACAGCAAACAAAATAAAGTTGAAAAAATATAGCTCGACATATTTAATGACTACATCAAGCAGCTGTCGAAGTAATACAGGTTTCATTGGAATAATTAGATATGCTGACTAGTAAACTGGATGCACGAAGGAGTTAATGTACGTTAATATAATTGAAGGGATTAGGCAACGTGTAGGTGTATTATAATTGGATCTGTGACAACGCAAATAGTGCATCAAGTGCACAGGTACTAAGAATTGTTCGCTAACGTGTCGATATTAAATGTGAACGATAGCACCTAGAAATAATTGTGTTTAATAGACGTGTCTTTATGAATCGAGACTTTATAAAACGGAATTGTTTCCTAACGTGGAGATATTCACTGTGAGCGATAGTGCATAAAAATTACTTATATGAATAGTCATACAAGTTATTTTCTATCAAGATATGTCTATAACATATTTTATTCAAATAAAACGTTAAAACAAAAGTTGGAAAAGGAATCAGCCTAGTATTTATCAGTAGTAGGTGCCGTGCCGTCGTCATACATTTAGCTGCTACACTCATTTTGCAATTGTTTTACGATGTTTTGTCATGTAGCAATTACTCAATTGTGTTTTCACATTTACGGAGGCGCCCTTTGCCTTGCAGCTGCAGTCAGCGCCTACTGACTGCATACACACCTGCGCTCTCCAAACACAAAATAAAACCACAATAGTATTTAATGGGGTGTGCAACTGCCGTTATACTAAATGTTATAGGCGCTATAACATAAGGCCCCTATTATATATTGTACCATTGGAAAACTAGGCTGTTATTATAAGCTACTTTAAATTTATTTCTTCACCATTATTAATAGTAAATTTTCATTATGGCTGGAAACAGTACTTCTAGACCTTTTAAAATTATTTAATAAATACTTCAATATGTAAGCGGCGTTAGTCATCGCTATTTACTTGGAGAATATTTAGAAACATCCGGCAATGTTAAGAAACCAGCCGCATGTCTTACTATAAATGTAGAAACCTCAGTTTTAATTTTTCGAGACGCAACTTTTTAAGTTACTTATTCGTCTCGCTTAGAAAAAGAAAGCCGGTTTCTATTAGGTCCTAAGTATTTTTTATTGAAATGTAATATGTAGGTATGTTACGTTTTTAAAATGAATACATATTTTATAGCCAGTTCAATTTAAATGCCAAAAGGTAGAAGTATGTAGGTACGTTGTATTTTCTCAAGGGGTCAAATTTTCGTCTCGACACGACAACGCTTGCCAGCTGATACGAGAGGATATCCAACATCCGGTCCACATCTACCTGGTGATTTCATTCCGATAAAATTGGGAACGTATTGTTTTTTTTACATACGTGTTGTGTGTGTGTTTTAATGTACGTGTATATATTAAACTCTAACTAAAGTTTCATCTATAACGTACACCCTATAGATAAGCCTTAAGCTTTTCTATACTAAAATTAACTCTTAATATAATGAATAATATATAAACATCTCCAATATAGACAAGTAATTATTATTAAAAAAACAAAATACCCGACTGCACACTAAATAAATTATAGTTTAAAAAAACTAAAAAACCACGCTTTTATAGCTAATCGAACTAAAAAGTAGAAAATTTGATATTGGGAAACTGTTATTAAATTATTGCATTGTCATCGGCCCTTAATACGTGTGCAAAGTTTCAAATTAATCGAACTTCTGGAAATCGGTCAAATTTATGCTCAAAGATTCCATTACATAGATACAACCCAAGCTAATATAAAGCGTGGTAAAAAAGAGTAATTATGTCTTTATCCCGTGGGACTTTTAGGATAAAATGTATCCTATGACACTCCCGTAATCAAGACAAATCTAACGATACCTCATACATCAAAATCCATCAAGCCGTTTAGGCTACAGGAGGTCACAAAGGAACAGACATACATACTTACACATACTTACATACACTCGAAAAACATTACCCTCTTTGGCAGTCGGGTAAAAAACATAGGTACAGTTTCATTAAAACCTTTACTAATTGGTAATTAATATAAATGCGAAAGTTTATAAGGATGTACTGGCATGTCCGTTAGTCTCTCAGACTATGGTTGGTTACCATATATTTGACTTTAAATCACATACTGTTGGATAATTGCATATTACATGGCATTTTTAATCCTGGTATTGTCTCGGTAACGGGAAGAACCGCGAGTGTTGCTGGTAACCCTATATAATATAACTAATGCACATTGGAATAAAATAAATTCAAAACAAGATCATAAACTGGAAGTTATCAATTGTAGGTATTTACCGACACGATAACAATAAATAGAAAACAAGTCGACGGAGAATTGCTATCAGGTAAGGTCAAAGATATGAATCTTTACTTTAATAAATAATATAAACGTTGTAAACTCTTGTAAAGCGCAATACGTAATGGATATTCAATCAAAGATTGCAAAGGGTGATAAAGTATAAATAATTAACTCGAAATATAATGCCACTAACGATATATTTGACACTAATCATATGGTCTATGACACTCACAGTCACAAGTTATGTGGAATGTAAAAGGTTAAAGAATTATCAAAATACTACCATCCACTTCACAATAAGATATATGTATATATAATATGAAGCAAATATACACTATTTTACGTAATTAATAAAAGAACGAAATCTAAGTTTGCTAAACATTAAAATAAATAATTACATCACCAATACGTAGTAAGTAATTCTGCGTTACCTTTGTTAGAGCAGAAGCTATGTATGTACCTATATCTAGTTAGATAAACTGGTGAACAAAACATTGAATAGTTGCGCTCACTGCAAATAAAATGCTACGTAGAAAACTACGCAATTTGTAAGGCTCGCTACAAAGTGAGTAGTCAGTAAATATAAAAGATAAAAATTACAATCCTCTCATAGAATTTTAAGTAAACAAAACTACCTACTGACTTTCAGTGTTTGTACCAAAATATATATTTTAACGTAGGGGTTATATGTACAATAAATGTATTAATAAATATATATTGTAATAATTGATATTAATAAAATTCATTCAACACTTGAGATGTTCTCATTTAAGTATAAAATTCGAATTTAAAGTAAAAAAACGCCATCGAAATTATGTCCTGGAGTTCAACATAATTCAAATAGAAGGTCCTAAATTTAAACGTTCTTTTGTATACTAAAGAATAAGCGTCGCACATGGCTGTTTATGTATGTAATATGTATTCATGGTCTACACTCTACGCTATCAATCGACGTGATGTTGATGAATACCATAGTCCAGGCACACACACTGCGATCTGTCTTCACAATTATTTAGCCATTGTCTCAACCAAATCCGTGGGTGCTCCAAGTGATTGTAACGCCCACGGGCTGACTGACAAATTGCAGCTTAACAAACGAATTAGTCATAATTAATGCATATAAAGACACAAAAGTGTTACAATAGAGGTTAATCCACGTCAGTCGGTTTTAGTGCATCAATTCCTGAAACCAATATCATAAGTACGTAGGGTATAATTTCCTCTTACGAAAATTTTCGAGCAATATTGATTTATATAACCATCAAGCTGAAATAAGAGGAAGGAAGAAATAAACGGCTCGAAATGCATCTTACATGATACGGAAACTGTAACAAATGCAATGAAATCGAATATAAGCTCTGACTCATATGTATGGAGCGTATATAAAAATAGCATACTTGCTTAACTAGTATAGAAAATTATAGTAGAAAGTCTCGTGTAAAAAACAAAATGAATTCTTACCTACTTATACTTAATAGTAATTCGTTACTATGTTAAGTACTACTTAAACTACGCAACATAATATACATGCATAAATACGGGTAAAACTGCGGGGTGCGGTTAGTATAACAATAAAAACAATAATAATTCAATAAAAACAAAGTAGACGATATTATATCTATGTGTTAAATAAAGATTATTAGTTGTTCATACTTCATATTTCATAATATAACTTATTAAAGCAAATATTGTTACATAGGTACATATTTAAACTGTTGCATATCACTAGTATCCATACTTAATATTATAAATGCGTAAGTAACTCTGTCTGTCTGTCTGTCTGTCTGTTACGCTTTCACGCCAAAACTACTGAACCGATTGTAATGAAATTTGGTACACAGATGGTCTAGAGCCTGAGATAAAACATAGGCTACTTTTTAACTAAAAAAACGGTTATAAGGGGGAGAAAGGGGAAGTTAAAGTTTATATGAAAGTCCACGCGGACGGAGTCGCGGGCAACAGCTAGTACTGTAATAAGTATAAACCAATCAAACAACGAAACATTACAAATGCTAGTATTAAGAATACTATGCACGTAAATGAACGTTCAAAATAACCCAAATAATATCAGAAAACATAAAACTTAAAACAAAATACCAATACGAGTTATTTTAATTATGGCGGTAGTTATAAAATAATACTAAAAGCTGACCTACAATGTCTGGAATTCACATTGATTTTTATGAGATACTCGATTTAAAAAGGTTCATAATACGAATGAAAAAAGCTCAATCTCATAGGAATTTAAGTATAGATTCCAATCAATTCAAGGTCGAAATATTTTTCATTATTAATTCTATTTTGATCTCAGTCTATTTAAAGAGTGGAATTTATAATTAAAATTATTTAACTACGATTGCATGTTGGACTTGCTCAATTAATGACATCAGGAAACAATACTTTGCACAATTTCTCTATTAGAATAGATACGTGTTTCTTAGAAATAATTACTATTAATATCTATGTATAAACTATTGTGTCTTGCATTATAAAATAACAACTGTTACGAAACAAGCTATTGTTAGCTTATACATTTTCTATCTTGAGTATACTTCACCATAATATATGCATATTGATTAGTATTTTACATTAAATTAAATAATATAACAGATATAACTTATTGATAAAAATATCATTACATAAGTCTATGTCTTAGTCATTCACACCTATTCTCAAACGTGCCAAAAAATATATCTTCATAATCCCACCAAGTTAAGTGCATTGACAAGAAGGCAGCTGTTCTCTCAACAGATAAGGCAATTCGAGTAATTGCTCGTATGAATCATAACCATTATGTCGCCATAGTACTTTAAACTCGAATGTGTGAACAAATATAATATTGAGGCAGCGCCATTAAACTTACCATGCTTTTGAATCAATTACTTTATCGTGCGAAACATAAGACTGTGCTAAGTGTATTATTATGGCAGCTAAAATGACGTTTTATATTATAGTTAATATTTATTTAAAAAGCTGTGTAGATAAACAATATATTCGTTAATAAAAAAAACTGACTTCAACCAAAACTATGTTAGGTATAGGTTTTTCTCATGGACAGTATTGTCATAATGGTTTCCAAATAAAAGCAATTGTCAAAATGGGTACACCCCGTTGAAAAGTAATAGTCGCATTGAGAACCGCCATTTTTAAAGTTGATTAAAACGCTATAACTGGTACAAGTTCAGGAAAAAATACTCTAATAAAGTGGTCGACTTGATGTCTAAGATTTTTGCAGTTGACGTTTTTATCACAAAATAGATTAGATTAAGCATTTGTTTACCCTTTCCTTTGTTATTCACTTGAGTTTTTATAAATATCCATAAGGCGAGATAAGGAAATATCTACCTATAAAATATAAACAAAACGGGCTTACTTGTGCTTCCTACGTTGTACAAGTACTGTCACTAACTATGATATAACTTGGTTATTATTTTACGAGTACACCAGATCTCTGTTAAAAGCGATAGCCCATAAAAACGTGTTCGTCGAGACACTTTCATAGATAATACATCCGCAGTTGTCTACAGAGGCCATCAATAAGACACTTCGAGTGTGAATCACTCCTCGCCTACTTGAGTACGCCATAATAACTAGCGTCTGGCTTTGTAACGGAGTTGAGGTCTCGACTTATTCAAATTAAGTCCATTGCACTTTCATTGTGGATAACAACCGGTATTGAAGGGAAATTTGTCAGCTCCATCTCACTTATCTAGATCATGATGACGTGACATTCTGATAGATTACGCGATTGTTGAAATGAAATATGCAAGATTTAAATCGGTAAATCCGCTTTCGTTGCAGCGACACTCCCACACTGAATGTTATAGATTAAAGCTTGAGCTCTATACAAGGATTTGGATTACAATCGTTAAAATGAATATATAACATCCTAAGCCCGGATGCGGATTCGTTTGGGTTATACAGCAAATCTCTATTGTTAATATAGAATTAGACTAAATTCATTTTGCGTATGAGATGTTTTTTTTTTTTTAAATAAGCGGGCAAACGAGCAGGAGGGGTAACTGATCAAAGCCTCCGCCCATAAACACTCGTGAGGGGCTCACGAAAGCGTTGCCGGCCTAGACTTCAGGAAGGAATATATATGCTCTTTTCTTAAATGTCTCAAGGTTATATTCAAATGGAAACACCTGTTATCCCATACGCAAAATGAATTTAGTCAAAATTAATACAATATAAATTCCTATGTTTTTTATAAAAATACAAAAATATGAGTGTTTCGATTTTATGAAGTAAAGGCGTATATCGTAGGCTGAAATTTTAAAATCATCGTTACCTCCAATGCACTTTTCCAAGTGAATTACGTTGTAGATCCAATTCCTAGTAAAACAGACGGAACGACCTTTGTGTCAAGAATCCATGTCACACAACAGAACCGCGCTTGACAATTTACCGCTAACTAACGATGCAATGCTATTTAATGAACAAATCGTATTGTTAGTTGAAATAAATTTGAGATTTAATTCACTGAACAAGTTGTTATCAACGATATTATTCCGTTATTAAGTTTTATTTGGTTTGTGTTCCAAAATTTGTCTACCTACACGTTAAAAACAAAACAAAATATATTAATTGTAACAATAACTCCAGTAGTTTTAGAGCCTATTCATTTCAACCAAACCTTTCCTCATTATGTATAATTCATAGCATAACGCATAATATAAAGCGACAATAAAAACCAGACGAACAATAATGCCTAATTAATATTCATATGTGGGCCAACAATTACACTTCATTAATCACTTAACAAGCTCCAAAGCTAACAATTAAATACGTCACTCAACTAACGTGTACCAGATGATACGTAGGTGCAAACAATCGGCTAATTCATTCACGAATGTCTTACGTATAAGGCCTTCCAACGACGATTTTGGATAAAAATAGATGCAGGGTCGACCGATGCCGTTAAGCCATTATTAATTCGTAATTGAAATATTACATAATACATCAGCTGATTCGAATCGAATATGCCTTCCGTTACGTATGCTATTATCTAAAAATAGCACTTAGGTATAACGGCCAGGACGCATGTCCATATAATTCATAATGTAATTATTTTGCCTTGAGTCTCGTGCTATCGAAGGTTGTATAATAAATCAAGTCTATTTGAGATTAGTAGGACACTCATTATTCAATCATTTCGTAAATCTAATTATAATTTATTATACTTAACAGTTCTATAGATACAGAAGAAGCTATTATGTTTGAAATTGACTCGATTCATCCATTGTATTTAAAATTACATTTCATTTAAGCTTAAATTAAAATCTAATGTAATTTTATTATTCAAAGATCACGTAAACAAGGAACGGAACGGCGCCATACAAATCTGGGTCGACTTTAAAATTTTTAATGTAACTCTTTCACCTCCAACGAAGCGCTTTAGTACGCTATCACTTCCTCGAACAAAAATACGACCGTTTACAGTAATAATCTATATTTAGATGCCGTTTGACGGAACAACGCACGACGCGTGTTGCTCGTTACTCTATACAGAAAATGCAGCTCTCGAGACTGTATCAAATTCAATATATCACGTTTGAATCAGATTAACTGTCATATATCTCAATCACGCCCCCGCGAACGTTTAATTGTGTGCAGACTGGGACACTTTCACTATTCAGACCTGAACATTATGAACTGAATTTCTATCGGCGAGGGATTATTCTCGGTATGAGCAATATATTAAAGCGCATTCACGTCTTGTTTAATAAATGTTGCACACACCGCATTGTTAGGCAACACTTTCTATTCCGTACGGTTGAAACCAACGGTTCTAATTAACATGAGCCGCGCATATTTCAAGACTCGACGGCCACATTATACTGTGGTGCCTTATGTGCAAACAGACTGGTCCAATTACGTGACACAGACCCGGGACGATCGATTAACACACGTAATTACGAACTAGTTCATTCAAATGAATCAATCAAGCCGAATGCCTAATTTGTATGCATTAATTTGCAATTTTTTATCTTTACATATTTATGCAAATGACCAATGAACTCATAGCGATATTTGCAATTCTTAGCCGCTTTTACTGACCTATTAAAGACATAAAAATAAGGTCGGTTAACTGGTTTACATTGAAATCTTGTATTTAAAATAAACATTGGAGTTAAACGTGGAGTAGTTGAGTTTGCGTGTGTCATCGGTCAAGTGTGCCAAATGCGAACGGTGGACGCTTTCACAACCTTAAATTAAAAAATGTGTAGAGCCAATCAATGCGACAAACGTTTCTCTATTATATTTTTTTCTGTTTACTTTTCACACAATACCTCTATAATAAATTGTTTTTACTTCGTCTGACGTGTATAAAGGCAGTCGTGTCGTCCAAAAACTGATGAAGCGCATATCATACTTTGACTTGTGGATTAAGAAAGATACAAGAAAAAAAAGACTATTGTTAATTTAAGCGTTCATAGAAGCAAGCTAAGATCACGTTTTGCGGATACAAATAATAAGCATCTAGACATCGTGTTCGAAGCGGAATCTGACACAATAATTAGCATGTACAATACACTTCCTTAACAAAATATTAAAGCGTGTTAAAGAAATCCTTGAAGATGCATATTATTTATTAAATTTAATTCACTAACATATAACGAGATAGACAATCCTTATTTCAACAGCGATGTCTTATCTTTACTTAAATAAAAAAAAATTAATTCTTAAAAGTTTGAATTTACAAGCAACAATATAAGAAGTATTTACTTCATTAAATATTAAATTTTTTTTTAAACTGAGTGACAATTTGTTTTAACGTGTGGCAACCCCGCCTACCATAACGACATCGCATCGATTTCCACAAATAGACAGGTACAGGGCATAAGGTCTTACGAAAGGAGAAATTAAAAATCACGCCGTTCCAGTCACGTATCTGAAACATCTAGTTAACATCATTCAAGGCTGTATAAAATCACGTCCAAACATCGATTTAGCGGGCGAGATGTTACGCAGCGGGGCGGAAGTGTTGACGGAAGCGGCGTCACGGTTGGAGGAGCACGCGCCATCATGTGACGACAAACGGCGGCCAACAACGCTGCTGTACACCGATTATTACTGATTGATGTAGATTTTTTTATTAGGGCTTTTGGCCTTAAAGCCACGCCAGCCCCATCAAAAATATATGATTTGATAAAAAGAATAAACTTTCTTAAAAATATAACTTCAAGCAAAAACTGCCTGGCTTCATGCCCCATATGCCAACACTGTTTGAAAAACACCGACATCAAGCCTCTTAATATTTATACGTCTTAAAACACTATTTTTCAGTATCTCATGTAGATCACACTCCGCCAACAAATGTACGTCATGATCATCGACCATGTGGCACCTTTCACAATTTGGAGACTAGGGTGACGAAAATGTTGCATGGTTGTTAATGTAGATATGACCAATGTAAAATTTACTTAAAACGTAAAGCTACACTACTATGTATAAAACAAAGTCGCTTTCTCTGTCCCTCTATCCTTATGTATGGTAAAATAAATAGAGTGATTTTAGAGTATGTATAATATATGCGAGGGAAGCCGGGACGGGTTGCTACTATCATGTTATATAGTATTCCTCGTGGTAAACTGACAGCCCCGTCTGCAACCAATTCAAAGTATCTGTAACTTTTGAAACCAAATGAAATTCGAAGCGATATTGGCATTTCTTACTTCAAGAAGAATTTCTGTTTGTATTGTAAGCGGATTATCAGAAAGAATGCTCCACCTTGCTCAAGTATGTCAAGAGGAAAACTTTTACGTTTAAAATGACAGAATTTATAAAAGAACCAAACATAAATTTCAACGTGGCTGGGATTATGATAAAGTATTCTTTTGTTCCAATTTAAGGAAAGACGAAACAAAAACGTTTCGAAACCTTCATCTGACAAATATGGCGCGGTATTTTATCTTTATCTAAAAATAAGGATTCCGATGATAAAACGCGATACACCTAATTGTGTACTTGTTATTTCTTAACAATCTATCAAATTTCAGTGACAGCACAATGATAAAATTTGGATGTTCGTTACAAAACTGCGTATCTTTTGTATTTGAACGCAAGGCACTTTGGTAACATTTCTTAAGTATTGTGTTACTCTTTATCTTGTCACTCCGGCCAGTGTGTCGCGTTATTATATTATTTTATTGCTGTATAACATTAGAATGTCGTATGTTATTTCAAAGGCCTGATGTAACGCGAGTGCGAAGTTATTGAACACTATATGACATTTCGCAAGGTTATGAAAGTATTGGGCGTTGAAAGGTTTTGACATAAATGGCTTTAGTTCCTTATTACTGCAGAGATGTTACTTACTTTAAAGTCATTTTCAACCAAAGAAAAACTTATTTTCTATACTTAGTCATGTGTCATACCAATATCACCCTTTAAATATGAAGAACTAGTGGTTGAAGGAGATACGGATTTTAACTTGAAGATAGGAAGACTTTGAAACAAGTGACTTTATCACAGTGCCATTAATGTCACGCGAAATGTACATCGCGCGATATTTCTTAATTAACTCCAATAAATCACGTAACGTCAATACATATCGATAGTGATATCTTACACAACACTTTAGTTATTCGTGCTTCTACTTCGAACTTCACATCCGGATAAAATTTAGCGGTTGTTACGTTTTACGAAGGTCGTTTCGTAGTAGCAATAATATACCAGTAATAGCACTCCCGAATATAGTTTAGTTTTTGCTCTTATATACATGAATGTTATTAGCAAAAAGATTTTTATGACTAACTCTGAATACACCAAAATAAAACGTTCAGAAATGAACGCATACCTTGATAAACTAAAACAATATAGGTATGTAACACAGTATGCCTCATGAAATTGGTAGTTTAATAAGTTTAAATTATGAGACATTTTAATATGAAAAATCGAGAAAATTTTCTAATCGTATCACGTATGCATAGTTAGCATCAACAACGATTTCCAGAACGTCGATAATTATGACATTGAGTAGCCGTGAGGTGCACAACTTCTTATTGGATTATGGTTAGTATACAATTGTCCAGCCAAGGACCGTCTGTCTGCACGTCACTTTCTGTTTACAATAAGAGTCACTTTACGTCTCGCGGTGACTACGCGCGTCTGAACGCGTAATTCAATAACCGCCCACAACTCATAAATGGGTTACCGGCCTGGCTTCTTCCTCTATAAACATTCGAATGAGTTTTACTTTCATACAAATAGAGTTTATATTGTGAAAGTGTTTACAATGTATTACGACTTGGCTATTTCTTGTAAAGTCAATTGTATATTAAAGAGTTAAATAATAGGTGTTACGTATTTCCTACGTTCATATTAAATCGTGCTATTTATGTGTACAATACTACAAAGTCAATGATGGCTAGCAATATAATTTACATCCAAAAGAACTTTGTAAAACAGGAAGACAAGTTACAACTTACATCATTATGATGATACATATGAACAACAAGTTTTGTTATTACTTGAATATAAACCATTTATTGCTGTATTAGATTTACTTATTTAATTACTACCTTTTCTCTACGATCAACGAACAAGTTGTATTGTAGCTTACCTGAAAAGAAAAGAAAATCACATTAAATAAACCATCCAAAAAAGATCATCTTAAAAGTTTAAAACTATACGTAAATAGTTGCGTTATTTTAGTCCTAAATTAATATACAACATTGACCAATACTATCTACAATATAGAAGTGAATTGTCAAATACACTAAGCTGAACTGAATCCAATAATTATTCTTATAGAATATTTCTTGAAGTAGAACCGTCCTACTTTACGTAATATTCTAGTGAATCATTCTAAAGGGTTCTAAGGGTAGGGTAGGTTTATTTTGTTATATGTACTACTACTACATGTACTTAGGCAAGTCTAAAGGCAGGATAGATACAGCATGAACGAAGTCGCATCAGGCCTATATTACGTAAGTATATGTAAGCAAGCTATAAACAAAAAAGCGCACTTTAACTCATGTAGTATGAAACTAAAAAAATATATACAAATGAGAACAATTTATATAATATTAAATCTAGTTTTCTATTTATATAACACCTAATATTATGTTGGAATAACGTCACTTCTGGTTAGCTATTCTACCAGCAATCATAAAGTATATTACTTATATAATAATAACACAAAATTGCTACATAATGACATTTAAGTATTGTGACCAATTCTTTTCATGTAATGACAATAATATTAAAAGATTGTTGTCTCTACTCTTTGCGACGTACATATACATTAGGCGTTATTAAATTTAATTTAGTCAATTTTTAACTTAGACTAGTTTTAGACGGGACATGAACTAGATACTTATAAAAGCTTTGCATCCAAATCCTGACCGTTGAAATTTAGTATAATTAAAAAGAAAACAAAAACATTATCAATTTTAGGTACAGCTCATTTTATAAGCGATTGCTTCCAAATCCTAAGCGGCCTTTCGGACAAAACGAGTTTAATGTCGCAAAATATTATATTAATAAAAAAATCCTACATATTTATTTTCAAAAACGGTGCGATATAAGTAAGCAATTTGACGAACACTAAACAATTTATTCTTGGAAATTATAATTCGACATAGATGTCAAGAACTCTTACTTGCAACGCAAACAGCGCCAGAGTATTATTGTTAAACAAATATTTCTCATTGTTATCAAGTATAATATGAAGTTGACCTTCTCGAAGTTACAAAGTCAGTGGACTTACTGAATCGTAACATTGGATTTGTTCACATCCAGACACAATCTGTTTGTGGTCAGTTATAAAAATACGTAATGTAATACGAGTAGACGAGATTACCGACAAAGCGGTACTTTTAAGTTGATATTCTCAAAATACTTGTGAGATTATCTAATGAATGTAGGTACTTAATTAGAACGTAGTTTATTTATAGAACTTATATTATTTTTTATCGGATATTTGTTTACATCGAAACAGGTATAGGTAAAATATACTTAAATTATGGAAATACCTAGCTAACCTTAAATCTTCTGTTAATCTAAAGCCCACATGTGTATAAAAACTACATATAATACAACTGTTTTAGGATAGAAAACAGTATAAAATAGCTATTGATGTATTACGTTCCTACAATACCGTAAAATCTCCCAATAACAAGGCTGTATGCTGCTATATTTTCCGGACAGTTGACAAGCAACAAGTCCACTCTTACTC
>JADANM010003811.1:6616093-6660144 GCA_026213755.1 Eurema hecabe | reverse complement strand
AGCGAAACTTAATTAGCATGTTACTTTAATGATGACAAGTTGCATATCTTCAAACAAGAACATGCCGCATTTTAAATAACGTTTAATTACTTATTAAGGTGTAATAATTAAGTAAGCCAATATGTCATTTCACAAGTAACGTTGACGTGCAAGACGTGTTAACATGATGGACGGCAATTATCAGTTAAGCTATTACTACGCTGCCCCATTATACGAGTAATACGTGGTAATTTTAGATTATATAATTTTAAGGGAAGTAATGAAATTACGTGTGCAGCCGCCGAATGGAAGTAGCGCACCTTTTGTTAGAGCACCTTATTATGTTATGTTATACTTCTCGTTTGCGCAACTATGAGAATCGTATTACATTTTCACTGACAGTTGTTTTCGCTGCGAAAAAATCGGGAGCAGATTTGCATATTGATGTGAGCAACTGATTTGTACACAATATACTTAACAAAGAAGTAAGCCGCATGCCTTTGATTATATTAATTTACGTGTTTAATAATAAAACATCCATGATAAACGTATAAACAGATGTGTAAGTTATTCTAATAAACAATCATTTCTAGGTAGTACTTGGTACAATACAACCGTCTAGCGTACTACAACAGCACAAGATGACTAATAATATCTTCGTAACAGATCAATTTGCTACACCTGCTTCCACGAGCATTCAACAACTGTCCACAACACCCGTAATCTTGCAACGTATCTACACGTAGGAAGCTATTATCTATGGCTAGAACATCAGATCTTCCGATAACAGTCGACCCAGTTCCTGGCAAAACCGCACTTGTTACGCGTAAGACCATCGATTAACTCGCAGTTTACGTTAGCCAACAATTCAAATAATGCATGAAGTTTCAACAATAATTGCAGACTTGTTTTACATTGCGTTTGGTCTATAAAGCATAGTGAGATAGCATCGCAACAAATGCATAATCTTGCAGTTCATAACTTACTTAACTGTTGGGTTGTTATTTTGCGCAGTTAGCTATTCAAGCTAAGAGTGAGAATAATAATATAAAATACATTTTAGTGTTAATATTTTAGTAACATAATTACCTACAGTAGTATACTTTTACTACTTCTTTTGTACATGTCAATAAGGAGGATAGACAAAAATACGCGAAAATGTACAAGCATTATTTACATCTTAAATAAATAACCTTACTTCAAGGTTACGTAATGTTATGATTTGTAGCTAGCTATGTTATGACTTTAACAAAGTTGATGAATGCCATTGCAATCCTAAAAAAGCAATAAAATGTACACGAGCGTGAATATTTTTAAGGTTCATCAATACTCAAACTTGCTAGATTCTTAAGAGATTTAGAATAAGACCTCGTTGATTAATTGACCCTCAAAGACGTTAACATCACGTTTATAAATTTTTAATTAAAAAAAATAATAATAATTTTTCTGGCTTAAACCGACGCCATTTCGTCTACCACTGCATAGTTATACCGCATGGGAATCAATATTCGGTGCTATCAGCTATAAACCGAATGTCAGATGGTACCTGTCTCCGGCGTCGCAACCCGCTAACAAGTTATAAGAAATACAGCAAATCGGGGACGACAACACCAGCTCAATATTAAATAATAAAAGAGCAAATTTAATGTGGTTTAACTTTTAAGCGTCTCGACGACTTATTTTTAATCATTCATAAGAAATAACAAAATAATACTTTACATTAGAAAGAATGAAATTCAATAATACTTCGTTTCTAAATAATTTCAAAATACAATATATGCATATTTGTATTTTTATAAATTTAAAATAGACAGTAATCATCGACTAAGTCTAATAGCTTACCGTCAAGGGTGAGGTTCTTCGGACCGTGAAGGACTAATAAGGTAGCGAATAAAAAACATTCATTTAAAACGTGTCTGTCTTGTTCGTGGGCAGTGCAATATAGTAAGTAGTTATTACCGCTTTTGGTGTTGCTTAATTAAATTAGACTGTGTCGAAAAATTAAGCCTGATTCGAGAAATTAAAATATTTACTAGTGACAAACTAGTAACAGCAATGGACGTTGCTAAGAAAATTCTTTAATAATCTCCTTCAGAGTCGTAATATCGTTATAAGATTCATACGTTAAGTTTGTATCACAAATCACAATCTATGAATAAAGCCGTATTAGTCTTACTATTTTTAAGCAATGACCAAACTTCCGGATTTATATTGACAGACTGATCATATAAAATACCCTAAAAGAGACATATGGACATACATATCACATCAAAGCGTGCCGCGGTTTCACTTTCCATCGCTTATTGCAGGATGGGCGTGACAACTCGAGGCGGCCTTGCCGTCCGTCGATTACATACTTTCCCTGTTTTTATGGGATCCCATGGGGTATAAACTACGTGCTGCAGTGAAAGTACTGCTGTGAGAAATGTTTATTTTTGTTCAGTTTAAAATTAAACTATTTTCTTTTCAAGAATAAGTACTTGAAATAAAAAAAGAGACAAAATTGAGGATTCAATTTGCAATATACAAATGACGGTAAACCACTAAATCAATGAATATTTAAGACCACGACCTTCGTATTTCCTTACGATCTTCATTACCTTAATAATTCTGTGAGCTTAAGCCACCAAAATAATGTCTATTACCTACGCTCAAACTGTACAAGGTGAAAAGACGAGGACTGTGATACAAGTAGGCGTTTTTGAAGATTTAACATTGACATATAAAATAAAATAAAAATCAAGCGCTCAATAGACTTACATTTAAATACAGCTACTCATTGAAATAAATTATATGCAGAGAAAACGCTGTACTAAGTAAGCACTTTTAATGATACCGTAATTATATATTAAACCGCTTGCAGGATTTCCGAAAGCAGTTTCTTTTTGATCACAAATGGATAAACCGTACGTTCTCTTTACAAATGCTACGTTGGGAATATGCGCTGTGCACTTTTAAATGTCAATGTAATTTGCGACATTCTATATGTTTATAGAGAGAGATATAACACAACACTATTATATTTCTAGTATTAAAAGTCAGAAAGCGGATGCTATTTCTTGATAAATTAAAAATTAATTCATAGCAAGCAAGACAATAAATAGGTGCACGTAAGCGTACACGTACGATTTACAATCTCGCATTTATTTAATTCAGTTTCGCAAGATTAATTTGCATTATTCCGCAGTAGTTAAGTGGTATGGCAGTTAGTGAGTCATTCACTCACAAATTTCTCAACAAGCAACACGATTTTCGGTAGCTATTTCGCAATCAATATACAAAACCCAACATTCATATAACAAACAAAAAAACGAAAAACAAACAAATATGTATATGACAATAGCTGACTAAGATATTAATTCGCCTATTGTTGAGGCACATTTCTCAATGCGAGAGAAATTTCGACAATGCATATAAAGAAAGTTTAGTTTGTTCGTGACGCGATTAACAAACAAGTTTTTGCTCATGAGAATATAGAAGCGCCAATGCATCTGTAAAATAGCTTGGAACCGGAATTAAAGTGATAGTCAATTATACTCGTTTTGGAAGCAACGAAAGCATTTAGGAGGATTTAGCATATGTAGCTAATTAATAGTGAAGTGATTTTTTGACAGCGGACGAAGAAAGTGACACGATAACCCGATTGAATTTGTTTAAAATGACAGCGATCATATAAATATTGGAACGTCATAAAACGTACCTGAATATTGATTAGTTTCTACTTATCTATATGTATTTATTAATGTACTATTGTGTTTGTCATATTTAAGAAATATTGCTAGATTATGATTAATATCTATTATTGTTATTACTCGTTTTTATTGTATTATAAACATTATTCTTAATATTTTAGTTGTTTATACATAATTGAGCTCTAATAATGGAATGTGAAGGAATTCTATAACAGAAACTTAGTCATTTAAATTGCGAACAAAAAATACTTACAGGCAACGGAACAATTATTACAACTATTTTGCGGCAAGCAGCACAGACAATTAAATGATTAAATTAAGTGGCATCGATGTTGAAAATACCATTTCATCAACGGAATTAATGACTACAGTCACGAAACGTCTTTCAGCCACGTGAAGTCTTCAGGGAGCGCCGAGGTACCAATAATCAGAATTGAAGCTACCTACTTTACCACAGATAATTTTCGTACAAAATATATAGACATTATGGTTTTATATTTTATATCCTAATCGCTAAAAGATGAATATCCATTTTTATAGTAACAAGAGCCTGTAACTATGACTCCAGTGTGATTTTATGAAGCCTGATTCAGGTCACTGGATCAATTATGAAACTTCATCCTTCCATTAATTAGGTCGTGTATACTCTTTTATTACTCTGACAACGTAACTCAATATTCAGTAAAAAGGCTTTAGAAAAATCGCAAATTACTTTATTCGTTGTTGTTTGACCATAATTGGGTACACACGTACTAAACATTTCGGAACAACTGAAAATTACCAATAGTAACAAATTGCAGCAACCGATTAAAGAATTAAAGAAATGTAACGTTATCTCTGTCGACGTTTGGCGAATTAATTACGACCTCGCCGTTCTAACGAACGTCTATTTGGCGCACTATATGACGAAAAGCAATTTTATTTATCGTCTTTGTCGCAATTGTCTGACAATTCGATTGTGCAAATGCCGTAATGACACCACGAGAACAATTTTTATTACAATAACGTTGTTCTGAGGCGATAAGAAAATGATCGACTGAAGTATGTGAAGACAGTTTGTTATACAGAGTTAATGCCTAAGCTGATAACTAAGGTACCAAGAGTTGAAGAAAAAAAATAATATTAAGAAGAGAAAAACGACAATGTTGTGCATGTTAGGTAAGATGTACAAGAAATACAGTGCACGAGTTCTCAAGACGGCTAGGCACATTTCACGTATCCACTTTCGCCGATAACCGTCGATACTGTATGTGACAGATGTATGCTTTATCTCATATGATAGCCTTTATTGACGTACGAATATAGCTCGATTACTGGTGAAATTTACTGTTTTGATGAATTCATTTTCAGTTTTTTTTATTAAATAAAAAAAAATACTTTTGAAAAAGATTCGACTGATTTAATCGTGAACGTGAATTAACAGCAACAAATGGTCAATAGTTCGACGTCGAATAATTGATGAATAATGTTAAACAGTATCGCTTAAATTACAATGCTGGCCGTCGTGAAACAGCCACGTGCCAATTCTAAGCAAATTTATTACTCTTGATAAATTACACTGTACCATTCCTTATTGCTACCTACACAAACGTTAATGAAATGAAGATGTAAAAATGCAGAAAGCTATTAGAGCATATGATTTGTAAACGTTCTTCTAACTGATTTTAGTGTAGGTGTATAGATTTAATTAAAAAAATTATATTACTTGGTTAAATTATGTAGGTATGATATTTTCATAAAAGTTGATGAAACAAGATGCGATTTAAAAATGAATTCTAAGCATTCCAGACTATAGTTTGCACGTATAAATATGCAAGTAATGTTACTTGCTCAGCACACCACGGTCGTTGACTCCGATGCAACTGATCTTTCAACAATAGACATTACGATCGAGTCTTTGAAACGATAACAATTATCATCACATTTAAAGAATTCATCCATCTTGTTACCAGTTAAAAAATTGCGTACTGCTTGTGTATTTTCATGGAAATTGTGTCAAGAAGAAAATAATTTATTAAAAAAACATAATTCTCGGGGTAGCAATAAGTATAATACCTATAACATTTGCTTGTAGAAAAACTTACCATGTCTAAATGCAATTTGTTTTAAGCTTCAAACTTTTTGTTTGTTTACTTGACGGATGGAACGTTTCAAGAGTTGCAGCTTGTGTCGAAATATTGAAAAAAAAAATCTTTGTAGTTCGTAATAGCGATTGTGGCCGTGACATTTTCTTCTTTTTACAGAAATCCAATTCAATAGTAGTTCTGGCTTTGGTTCCAAAAAGTGACATTTTGTTGGCATCACGTCTTTTGATGCTCTAAATCACTGGTGGCGGAGAGAAACTTTTCAACTCCTAAGCCTACCTTATCTACCTTACTTATTAAGACGTCTATCTTTATCGGTAGGGAGACTAAACACGGAAAATTGTGTAGCTTGTGGTAAATCAATTTCAGGCATTTGCCTGTCGACAACATGGCCCTTAAAACAAAAGAGCCGCTTTCAAACAGAAAGTAGCGGAAAGCCATTATCATGTAACGCCCCATAACCACAACGCGATTTCGATAGGTCGCCGCACTCAGATCGATGACGAGACCGTCAACCATAAATACGATCAGACTGATAACACTTTCACCGATGTGTCGAAGGTGAAAAAAATTACATATTAATCACAATAATAACAAATAAACGATGCCCAGTGAAAGTTGCAAGGCATTCATTAAACTGTTTTGGTTCATTTGTTTCTGTTTTGATTTTCGCCGAGAAACTTATTATAGTAGCGCCTATATTTAAACTATTTATACTTATAAGTTTTTTACTTAATATGTACAAAAAGACAGCAAAAGATCATTAGATCCCTTAAGATTAAATTAAGATAAAATCCTAGCCGATGCCTTTAATTATTATGTTAAGTCTTAATCTCAAATATAAAACAAGCTATATAACGAATAACAAGGGCTCAACAGGTAAAACTTGTATAAACTCATCTCGTCCTTACTGGATAATTGCCTTGGAATCTAAAAGAAGGCAACGTCCGTCCGTTCAAACTTACTATTCCAGTAGAGTAAAACAAATACGCTTAACTTTAAAAGACAGATTCTGCAAAGATCATTTCTCATACAATTTTACTTATAACTTTATCACGATAAAACGTCGATCGAATGATTGCCTGTTATAAAGTGAAATTGTACCGGAAGATTGGCAAGAAAACGACAGGGATTTAGTTAATTCGAAAGGCGGACTTAAACGCCGTACATGGTTTATAAGTGTTTGCGTGGGTCTTTTCATTATGTGGAAGTGTTATGCAAATTATACGTCTACAAATGTACCTATGTTTCATACCGTAGGTGAGAAAAAAAAACAAGTGAAAACAATAATTTTGGAAACTTGCGTAATAAGAAATATGTCATCTATGAATCTTAACCTCGTTCGAGAGCCATTGAGAAAATATAAATTGTCATTTGAAATAGAAAGCGAGATGAGAAAGTGATAAACTCACACAAATTGATTATCACAAATTCAAGGAGACTGGGTTAGGCAATGGATTCTGATATAATGTCACCAATCACCATCGATAACATCAGATTTATCTGTGACTTGCTGAAGTTCGTTCGTGTGCAAGTCGTTTAATCGAATTACCTTTATTCAGTCGAGAGACAAAAGTGAATAATGGCAATGACAACGCACAAACCTTAAATAAGCGTGTACCTAATTAATAATTTAAAGTTTGTTTAAATTAAATACCCAATACTTGAAAATTAAAAACAATAATTCTAAATGAACAGTAAATGCTTAGTTTAATAGAAATATAAAAATAGTACTTACAAATGAAAAAATAATATGTAACACAAAGATTTAATTATACCAAATAAATCTATTAACAACACATTTGATTGAATCAATTTCGAAATGTATTTTCTTAATCTTCGCTCTAGATACATATTTCACAAAGTAAAACGTAACATTGCAATAATGTCTAGAATCAAAACGGCGAGTCGGTCTTTCAACAAATTATCTAGTAACTACCTGGTCCGCTGCGAAATCATTTCATACTAGATCGATATTAATGTTAGCAGCGTTAAGATATCAGGAAGCAAACATTACTTTTTAACAATTCATTGCTCTTTTATCATAGTAATAAGAAATTAAGTATTAATAAATATGGTCATGGATAACATTGTAAAACAAATAAATCTTTCTTGATAATTAATATTATTTTGTAGATCTAACTCTTTAAATTATAACTCCGTTATTTGATATCGAAAAGTGAATATGACAATTTTATTTTGACCTACATTTGTAGCCTATAAAGTAGTTTATTTGCGTGTTCAGCAAAGGTTTGCCGTTTGCAGGGCGTGTACAACCAGACAACCTTCATATTTGAATTATAGAACAATATGCATTTGGAGTTATTTTGGGATTACCATACTTATAATACAACCAAAATTAATTAAACTAGTTAATACGTAGAGGTTGCTATCTTCACATCAATCTAATAAGATTACAATAAAAAAATCTGCAAAAACTGTTTTACACAGAAAATAACAACAAACGAAATATAAAACGTCCGTAATAAATTAATAAAGTAGGAAGGCGAAATCGTAAACGTAGCATTTAATATTGCGACGCACCAAACATTACTTTAGTGCAATTAATAAAGATATAATTAGTATTTTCATCAAACACGCTTTCAACTTTCCATTTCCACGGAGTGATTCAGAAAGTTTTTATATTGTCATTATACTTATAATTTACGTTACCTATTTTATTTACGTAAAGTCTCTTAGGCGTCACGCCTCAATATAATTTGTTGTGCTCGGCTTTTTATGTGCAGTAATTCCGTTAGTTTTGTTAATACTTACTGTTTGAAACACATAAATATAGTAATGTTATTATCATTCACGTATGCTTTTAGTACAAAAATTGCAATTTTTACATATATAAATACAGCCAAGAGCCAAAATTATTCGAGAAGTAGTGATATTTATATAAGTATATTTTAAAAATACTACAAAATCACTAACAAAAAACCAACAATTGTGGTGTTTCAAGCGTCCTCAAAGGATATTATTGTTTATAATTTTAAAATATTGACAAAAACTTGAAGACCAAACTGTGTAGTTAGATGCAGACAACAGTCCCCATACTAGCCAGCTGTTTGTTTTTCCGAGTAATAATCCAAGCGACAGGATGTTGGACAACTTAGCGTCATTAATACCTAACGCGAAACGATAACGTTAAATAGGCCTGCACTACAAGTATTACTAGTGCGATCAGACTTTCCATTTAATTGCTCTATTTATAGTTCAATAATAAACCTTAACTTCGTTTGTACGACGCGCTGAACTCCTAAACTAAGAGTCACTTTAACTATTTTAACACATCAAAATGCTTTCTCTTAATTTCTCGGCAAACAAGTAAAACATATGGCTTTAATATTAAGATTTTTTAGAGCCCCACAAAACTCACGACCCGCATCGCACGTAGAAATTAGAAAGAATGATAAACCGTACTTTTATAATAGCATATTTAAAATATACTCAAATACTACTCTGTAATAACCTGACATGACATCTATGAATTCTATTTTCTGTTATAACAAAAACCATTGAACGTTATAAGCAACACGAAGTAACAATGCATCGTCATCGTGGCATACAATAAACAACAGTTATGCAAGGTTTACTCACAGTCTGTCGCAAAACTCAATAAGTTTAGTTTCTCATCTCTTAAATTTAAGAAATACGCAAGCTAAGGGAATGGGACATGAGATGTAATTAAGTAGAACTAGAAGTTCCTATGTCATAAGAGGCACCACAGAGAAACATCGGGATTAAATCGACGCAATAACAACGATAAATCGTATTACATCGGGTATCATGTTAAAAACCGCTACATGAAATACCTACCTACACCTCGATGCATATTGGTTACGCCACTCAAGTTCAAGTTACAAGCTTTAGATAATCTAGATAAGAAAAATGGAACGTTCTAGATCTATCTGTATGATTTGCGAGAAACCAGCGCTATATTTTACACTTGTTGTCGTAGTACTTATGTATAGGCATGGGTATGTCATAGGTTTATATAATCTTATAAAGTGTACGTTAAAGCTATATTTAGAAGAAATAAAAAGAGCCAATATACTTTTTAAAGCTGTTCATGAGCACAGATAAATCACATGTATTGGCATTCTGTATGACAAAACTTAAAGATAAAATTTATACTTTTCGGTTTAAATACCTTTTTTTAAACGCTATCTCTGTCAAAGAAGAAAATTTCACCCAGTTACAAAAAAAACTTGTTGGACTCGAGGATTTTTATGAGACACGATCACATGGTAGTTTAAGCTAGTATACTTCTTCCATTAATATACTTAGAAACTTATTTTATGATATAACCGTGACACAATCATGTCAGTGTTATAACAGCACTTCGTGATTTTCGATAAACCATCGCCATGTTCGTC
The DNA here is from genome assembly GCA_026213755.1 of Eurema hecabe. Lineage (NCBI taxonomy): Eukaryota > Metazoa > Arthropoda > Insecta > Lepidoptera > Pieridae > Terias > Terias hecabe. Next base: position 6,650,007 of record JADANM010003811.1, on the reverse strand, counting down.
GGCTTACGGCTCAATCAGCACGTGATAATATCGACGAGATGATACGAATATCGAGATAAGAGATTATGCAATTAGGTACTATAACTAGAAGACATCTTTCATAAATTGGATCATATTATATTCAAAACTAGCGGACCCAGCAGGCTTCATACTGCTTCAATAAACGTTTGTATGGGAAATAGAAAACGGCTGATATTATGGTTTTCCCGGCAATTATTCGAATTTTTCCTACCTTTTAAACCTTCCCTAGACCTCCACGAACATTTTAAGACCAAGATAAGATAAATCCGTTCAGCCGTTCTCGAGTTTTAGCGAGACTAACGAACAGCATTTCATTTTTATATATATAGATTAAAAAACACTTCCTCAAATAATTCTCCGTAAGGTACGTACTAACACGATGAGTCACTTCATAACAAGGTAACTAAATTACCATGTTAATAACACAAACATGTTTAAGGTACTATGCGGGTATTTCCTCGTTTCGAATAGACCATTGACACACAACTGTGAACGAACTTACTACGGGCAAACAGCGATAGCGTTGTTTTGTTTTAAACGAAAAGTGTGAAGTAAATGCAATTTTAACACACCAACTGACACGCCTAAAAACCGCGCCTAGAGTAAAGTGCCATCGTTGGAATAAGGGTGGATCGGACAGTCACCGACAACTGTTTTCTATTCGGTGGATAATTTAACACAGATTTTAATTAAATTTGTATACGCCGCAAAATTAGAACATTCTCTAATGTTGAAGAGCTCTACAGTTCCATGTTAATAAAAAGGTGAAATAGGTACCTACCTAATTATGCCTGAACAATTTATATTCACATTAAAACAAATTTATGAATATACTTGATGTTCTAGTTTTCTATTGCGGGGGTTTTAAATTCAAAAATAATACTTTGTAATTATTCTTTAAGTAAAATTACCATCATTCATAACTATAATTCTAATGAAACTATGTTTTAATTGGGTTTCCAATTTATGGCTTTTTTCTGTTGTTTACAAAAGGAGATATAACTGAATTATTCCTTGCACTGAATCTACATGTTTCCTGGCAATTTTAAAAATAGGTAGCTAATAAGGAAATTACTTCGTAAGACCTGCGTGTCTATTGTCCATCAAGTGGTCTTTAATTCATATTATTAAGTCATTATAAACGACGTAAGTCTTAAATAGATTTATAATTGTAAGTTTGTGTATAGTAACGCCTACAAATGTTTAGTTGATGCAATCGGTGGGTGGCTCAAGTACAAAATTACAAGCGCATTAATTTCGAGGTCAGTAACGCAAAAATATGAAGGCAATTGTTTTTAGATGCATAAAGCTAGAATATTTTATTAAGTCAACAGTTTAAAACATTGTTTTTTTTTTAAGTTTAGAGGTAGAATTTCAGGAAAATCTTAATTACTATTAAACGTCAGGTACTATTATTATCCATCGGGTGGTGTTTTAAATCAGTCTCTTATTGGGATACAAATTATTAATTAACCAAATATTTTAGTAAAGGTAGAGGCTATAGCAGGCGCATTCAAATTACTGGTCAGTCCTACAAAATGTTATTTCAATGATTAAACTGAAAGTCCGACTTCCATAATGCCCTCAACTTAATCGTGGTGCATATTTTTACAATTTAACGAAAAGACATGTTAATTCTTTTTTTAATTTTAATTTGTATTTTTTATTAAAATAATATAATAGATTAAAAAAGGGTAATTAATACTATGACGTCACTGGAATGTCCCACCTGACCACTTGGCCAGACATAACGGGATTAAAATGTGATGTCACGGTAAAACTTGTTTCTGCGCGATGGCCTTTTAGATAATAATCGTTACAGTCTATAGATGAGCTACAATTATATACGTAGTACGATTTTTCATATTCTAAAGTTAACCTGGCATTAGTTCCTATAGAATTTCTAAGTGAGGTAATAAAGAGCGGCCATTGAATGACAAGTGGGTACCAATTTACATAACGTACTTCCATGTAAAGTTAATTAAAATAAATGAGCTAATGATCTTTGGTTAAATTCTCCTTTTAAATTTAACATTGTCCCCAAATTTTCCGAAGTGTTTCATTTTTAAAAGCAATAATACATCTCTCTCATATATCTTAATATATATAAATCTCGTGTCACAATGTTTGTCCTCAATGGACTCCTAAACCACTTAAGCGATTATAATAAAATTTGCACACCATGTGCAGTTTGATCCAACTTCAAAGATAGGATAGCTTACATCCCGGTATTGCCCCGGGGAAGGAAATTACCCGGGTAAAACCGCGGGACACAGCTAGTTAAATCATATATCATAATTTACTCAATGTGTAAACTAAAATAAAATAACGATTATACCAGCCTACATATCTACCGTCTCTGAAAATATGGTACGAGGGATGCACATAGATCTTGATGTAACATTTGACGGTACGCTGGTTACCTACTTAACTACGACCTAAAAGATCAATACTGCTGATATTTAACATGTCTTTTCTATACACTATGTCTCTCACACATTTAAGAAATTCTTTTTAGCTCATGATGGACCTTGAAATGCCAAAAACGGTGTCTTATAAACAATATTAATCAATCATTAAGGAAAGTTGTGAAGCTATATTATGAGTTAAATTAATTCTACTAAGAAATGAGTTGGTTATATGTCATAGCTATGTCGCGCTATGAACCGGGTCGAGAAGGCCCGACTGGCGTGACGAGGAAATGCGGGTTATCATTTAGAAATCCAATTTCGCTTATTCCGATCAATGCATGGAACATGTTCGTCGGGATGTATGACGGAAACGCATCGGTGGAAATTTGATTTATCGATAAAGGCTGTGATCCAACTGGTTCAACTTACCTTCTTAATACACAACAAAATTGTCATCTTTGATATGGATAGGATTGTAGGTATCCGCTTTCACAATTGAATCTGATTTAAAGAATTTAGGATAATCGGCACATTACGTGGTGAAAAAAAGGGTAGAGGAAATTGAAATAGGAATCAAAAACATTCCAAAGTATCGATTCAATACGAGCATATCCTTATACTGTATACTTATAAATGCCTCTATTATGATTTACAGGAGACAAATTTAAGTGCAATCTATTACCACTTGTATAATTTATATTGCATTTTAAAACCCCCAAATTTGTAGATTGCATAAAGCTATACAATGCGAGCGGGAAAAGTAAGAACTTTTGGTCTGCTGTTTTGTAACGTTAATTTATAACAAAGAGTTACTGTGCATATGTAATGTCTTGAGGGAGTCATTCAGTTATTCATAGTGCGTGTTAATAATTTGTATGATTACAGAAGTTCCTAATACGCTCTCTGCGGCTACAGCAGCTAGTTATTAGAAACTTTCTCTGCTTATCTAACAGGCCACCTGTTATTTTAAATGCTATCAATTTATGACAATTATCGTTACAACCACAGGACAGTACCATAATTGTATTTTGCAACTTGAGTCAAAATTATACCTAACTACGAAGATCTTGCAAACGTCTTTTAAGATAATTGTTTAAATTATGGTGAGATATAGATACATTAACTTCCTGGATTTTACTTTCAGAGGGAAAACAAGTGTCTTTTAATGTTTGCTTTAAGGCAGCAATAAACGTCTACACAAATACAAAATCTTAAAGAATTGGTATTTATATGAAGTTTTTTTTCTGAGATTCGGAATTGTGGCATTAAATGCAGTCGCTAGTCTGTAGTCTAGTGTGTAGAAATCAATTTCTTAATATTTCTAGTAAGTACATAATGATTTGGTAAATATTAATATTGATTTAATATTTAATATAAGTATTGATTTACTAAGGGACATAGGCAAAGATACGTCATTTAAATACTTTGGTATTACTACATAAAACATTCTGGTAATACCTAGATCATCGAAAATTTATTGCTTCTTCTTAAACAGATCGGTCAGGCAATATTTTCAATTATCTGAGATGTTCGATGTTGGCGGTCAAATGGAAGGAGCTGGTACTGAAGGACTCCGGCCCAGAGATGAGAGCCTTATACCGAGTATAAAAAACCATTACGAAATGGTATTAACTTTTGATGGCATATACTAGAACGAAGCTTACGACACATGTATTATTTACTGTATAGCAAAGTATACCAGGTCAGTTTTTTGTTACCAATCGCTTACACACAGTAGTTGCACAAAAGCAATATTACCTATGGATTGATTAGAATATATGTAGTTACTCTTATAAATACCATATACAACTTTATGTGTAATTTCATCATCACAATGTCGTAAGAATATAAGACAAGTCAATATCTTTTCAATTTATCAACACGACAAAAAATAATGGGGATCCTCTATGTAAAAGTATAATTGAAAAGAGGAATGTTACGAAGAAATTAGATAGTGCCATCTCGATAAAGGTATAATAATACTATCGGCCAGTCATGCTCGCCTATCAGCGTACTCGTGTCATAACATAATAGCTATGTACTCGTAATATCATATGAGAGTCATTCTGACGAAATTTTTTAAACGAATCGATTCGTATAAACGTACGTGACGAATTGGTTCGACAATAAAATCGATTATCTTCATACTACGTACGACTTTCAAATTATACTATCGTTATTTGATAATAAGTTATATTCCGTGGACACGCATTCGTTTTCACCACTTTCGTTTTTTGTTACATATTCGGGCCCTATCCCGGCCATTGGAAATTTAGTTCTCTGTATTATGGTATAAAAAATCACGATTTAAAAGTTTTGTTAAGTGAAGAAAATGATTGGACACTCTGACATTGTTAAAGATAAAAATATTAGAAGCAATAACACCTTTTTTATAAAACGAAAGCGTCATTTATTATTTACCACAATCTCAGTATTAATAATATATGTAACAGTAATTAATATAATAAGTACTCATTATTATTGCTGCCCGTGGCTGACAAACAGTGTCAAATGGATGTGACTTTCACAAACCCTTTTACTCATACAATATTCAACGCAAAGTTATTCACATCGGGTAGACATCTCATCAAAGGCCGATTCTGTGACAGCGAAATATCGCGTAACTTACAATAAATAGCAGATTTCACGCAAGCGCCACCCTGCTCCTGGTACCCTGTTACAAATAACTTTACCGTAAACATGCAACCATTGCGGCTTATACAACCAAAATATCGATCTATATATGTATATGTACATAATATTATATCGATTGACGATCATACATTATTCACTTTTAACTAAAAAATATTGAATTACCTACATGTTTTATTTAAGCTGACGAAATTAATTAAACCAATTTTGTATTCATAGTGTATAAGGAATCCTGATTGCAATAAAACAGATATGATATAAAACCTCCAACAATATTAACATTTAAATCTAGATTAAAAAAACATTTTCATTAGAAACTACTTCATTGTCAAGCATAAACTGAACAGTCTTAAAAATTAAGATAGCAATCTAATGCATTTTGCTAGCACTAGTCAGACATTTACGTAAGACGTGCAACTTATACGTCCGTTACAATGAACAAATTAGTGTTCCGAATTATACTTAGATTTCTTATTTCGCGCTTTGTAAGTGGAAACGTGAGAGTTGAAAAATAGATAATACAACATAGTATGATTATTTCGCACAAATTAAATTGTGTCAGATGGCTGCCCTACATCGCATTGTTTACGTGAGATCGAGACACTTATTGTTCATTGGAGGGACCTGTTGATAAAATAGAAAATGGTGAACAATGGCTGTTATTTTTCGACTTACCGTATTCAAACATACAGAATCGAAGTCGATATTGAGCACTTATTGTATGAAATATATTAGGTAGTAGTTACATATTCAGTGTTCATTCATTATAAGAGATATCATGGTTAACAGTTCAGTTCTTATCATAACTCATGTTATCGACTAAGAAAGGGACATAACATAATAAAATATATTAAGACTTTCCAAATTTCTAAAAATATAAGCTAATTGGTCATATACATAGTAGATGCAAAAGGCCATACAAAAATACTCATAATATTCAATAAAAGTCCCTCTAAGAGCTACCTATAGGAAAATGGTCGGAATCTATAAATATAAATACAATATTGTTTTATTCAATTATTTGAAAACACTAAAAATTTGTTGGTGTAAAAAATGTTTTGTAAAAAACAAACATTATTCTTGCATTAGATAAAGTTATTGTATTTCAAACAATGACTGTTTGTATTTAGATATTGCCAAGTTATTTTCCATTGTGTTATTTGTTTACTGCAACATCTATTTTAAATATTTATAAATAAAATCTAGTATTAGTTCACTAAGGGAATTTGGACTACCTTTCTATGAGTTCTGCTCTTATAAAATTATATTCTGCACTTTAATAAAATACAAAGCTGTATTTTTAATATTACAGAATAATAATGATTTTCAAAATTGAAAACAAATGTTGTATGGTTGTATACATCTTTAAAATCATTGTTTGAATGTACCAACATACATTTTTGGAAGTGACTTTTTTCTTAGTGTACATTTATTGTTATACTAAATATAGAACAAAATGTAAACTTACGCTGGTTTCACAATATAGGGTCATTTTAATTCCTTCTCCGTCCAATCATGTTGCCGTGAAAGATTTCAACCAATACAATGTTTATTTTAATATACATTCTTTATGTCAACTAATGTAATTTATAGGTTTATATGTAAAAAAGATATATTTTTATCTTAATCTTATAAAGATAATTTTTAAATGTTAATTATTTTAATTTACTGTTTTCATGTGTTGTGAGTTTTCCTACATCTTATATTGTTCTTAAGTTTTTTTTATAAGATATGGGGCAAACGAGCAGGCAAGCCAACTGATGGTAAGTGGTCATCGCCACCCATGGCCACTTGCAGAGCTTGACAACTCTGAAGTGGGTTGCCGACCTTTTAAAAAGATGTACACTCTCTTCTTGAAGTAAGTTAATAGGTTTAAGTATTATTAACAAAGCAATACAACTAATCTTAAAATAATATAGTTAACTATCTATTACACAAAACTAGTATTGTAGTCAGGTTTGAAATAATAAATTCAGCATCTAATACCCAAGAGGATGGACCCCAGAAGCAAAAGTAGACTTGAATTTATGCAACAATAGCATACAATGATGTTATAAAGTTCCGGGTTTATTATATTATTCCATAGCATACAAAACATGGTTACAAATAAAAATCTAATTTTATGTAACAACGTTTATTATACCTTGGAGTAAAACGATGATATTTAGTTTGATGGTCGAAATGTATGTAGAAATTATTATAATAATTAACTTACCACATTGTAGTTGAAGGCTGCAGCGCCCGGAGCAAAATATTCCCTATTGATCTTGTCACTCATTGTTGTTAATTGATTAGGAATTAATTAACAACACACAAAATTTTACGTAAATGCATTTTGATAACTACACAGCCAAACGATATTTTCACTTAGTTAACACTAAACCAGTAGGAACTGGGAGCGTCCGAAGTAACATTATTGTATTGTAATTAGTAAATTTATTTAAAGTCTTTTTGAAACTAAATGTTACTTACAATAATATCAGAAGGATTGAACACTGATATTTTAATATTTTTATTATTTTTACACTTACAAAAAACTGTTTTTTAACAATTTCGAGTTGACCTGTCAAAGAATGACACAGATTATAAATTCATAATTTTCACCTTGACACACATTCTGAATGTTACCATTTATAAAAATGTATTTTTATAACAATCAGCAAAAAGTCTTATGCACGTTAGTGTTTTTAAATTCAATGATGGATAGAAATATTAAATTTGATTTCATGATAATTATTTTATACAGCATTATATTATTATAGAGTTGTATATTTATATCGTGTTAAGAATTTTTACATGTTATAATTTTATAGGATTTAATTTGCAAAATATATTCTGAATGTATTTTATACGTGATTCGGTTGTGGGAAAAAATGACTATTGCATAATTTTACTTACAACTTTAAAGGTATTTAATATTAAATATGTTATGAGCGCAAAAACATCCTAATTAGGATATTTTACCTTTAGTCTGGTTTCAACATCGCCACGATTTATACGTTTCTTGAAAAAACAAAAAAATGCAATTTTGTATATTTTGATATAAAAAAAATTAATAAAACACAAAGGATCTCATATCACAATATGTAAGTACGAATTATACGTCAGTTTATTAATATATTTGATATTTCAATCATTTGATAATACTGCACAGTAGCGCCAGCACACCACATACATACAAATTACAAACAAAACGACAATTATTATGAGTGGGTACCATTTACTAAATTACATTAATATATACTAACTGCATGTTATGACTTATATCTGCATCTATATATATATATATATATATATCTTAGTTATCCAAATATATTATCGGAATCAAGAAACTGAAACAGACGAGTTGGTATTATCCATTTTATGTATGCAATGTTTGTGAATAAACAACCATTGAGATAGCAATTTAAGTTAGTGCGTCACTTATTTTGGCGGGCTTGCGGAAGATTGCTACGTGCGTCCTCAGCAAGTCCGCCCCCCAAAAGGGTGCGCGACGAAACACCGGTGGTTTTAGTCGGTAGGGCTCTTCTGGCGAGTGGCGAGTCCGACATAACCGCCTCCTTCTCCCCCGAGGAGGACGAGGTGGATTGACGAGGAGGATTTCCCCCCGTCAAAAAAAAGTGCCTCACCTATTTACCTCAAAACGTAGTGATTACATTCTCATTGATTTACTTAGGCAAAATTTTTAAACGGTTTTATTGGTATTTTGTGTGTTGTGTAAACTAACAATAATTAGATATAATAAAAACAAATAACACGCACATATATAGATTTTTTTAAAATAATTATATTTGTTGTATTTAATATATTATGCCGCATACCTTTATTGTTTATACAAAATACTTAAATGCGAATTTTTAATATTCAATATTAAAATTTTATTTGGAAATAAAATTGACAACAGGAAAACATAAAATGAACAATAAATGAAATAACAAATAACATTTTCTTTGTCTCATTCATTCTTATTTGTACAGTATTTGTCCAAATATTTCTGTATGTCCTCAGAGCCCATACGATCTTTAATTATTTTCAATGATATCGTAAAAACTTCGTTGGCAATTTCTTTATCGCGAGCCAATGTTGACTCTTGACAGTAGAAACAGTTGTTGAAGTACAAACCAGTAACTCCTTGTAGTTCGGCCGCTGTTGCTACATACACTGTTGTTGCAGCAGCTTGTTGCTATAATAAGTAATTACTCCCATAAGAAATAAATTTGTTTAGGATAATAAACAAATAAGGTAACTGATTAAGGTCATATTGAATTTAATCTTGTATACTATTTGTCTATTCTGTTAACAATATTTTTAATAATGTTGTAAAAATTAACATCTATATAGTAGGATTAAACACCAAAAAATAGTACCTACATCAATGCTTTAACCGAAAACTAAACTAAGAATAGAATACTAATTTTATGCAAAATTCATTATTAAATTTTGATAAAAAAAAATACATATTCACCAATGATTTTGTAAATGGTCGAACCAAAAAGAATAGCAGTCTATAAATCCACCAGCTTTGAGAAATGTTAGTTGATACCATGTTTCCAGGATGTAGAGAGTTAACACATATTCCTTTATCTTTCCACTCTTCGCTTAACACCTGAAATAATAAATTTGACATATTATGACCGATATAGAGGAATAAGATTTCTGATATTAATTTTTATAGCTCACACCTAGAAGTTAATTGCAACCATTTTGGTACAGAACAAAATTTAATCTCAATTTTTAACATAATTTTTAACATAATATTCTCTGAATGCATCGAAATTTTCGGAATTTAAGTCTTTAGTATCTTGTTATATAATTACCTTATATAATATAACTTAATTGTGAAGGCCATAACTTATTTATTACAAGTAACAGGAAAATCTTTTATATTATACAAATTCAATGGGTACTTACTTTTGCAGTCACCACATTGTATAATTTAGAGTTATTATAAGCCAACATTGAGCTAAACCAATCTTTAGGACATGAAAGATCTTGGTTTACAAATACATTCTTCAGATTTGCCATTCTGGAATATAAATAAGAATTTCTTTCATTATTTAAACAATGATAAAAATATTTTTTTTAATACAATTTGAGGTAGATCTCAAATCAATTTACTATTAATTAAAAAAAAACTGCCACAATAAACCAATTACATTTATTTGCATTTTACTTAAATTACTTACGCCTTAAACAACAAGTTAAAAAGCTTTTAATTACCTGTGTGATTCTGAAGATACAAATATAACCCTTGAACCTTTCTTTAATAAGGGTTCCAGTAATATTGCCAGGTACAAGTGACTCAAGTGATTGACTTGCATTGTTCTATCAACTTTATCTTCAGTTTCTTCATATGCATACCCAAATATGCCAGCATTTAATATCAACATATCTAAATGGCTGAAACAAGTTATATTTTTTTAGATACATCTTTGTTATGTAAAATATAATTGATTTTAAATGTCCTTCAATCAACACAATGCAAGAAGTGCTAAAATAACCTATTATTATGACTGTTTTAATGTTGTAATTACGTGCTAATTTTGCCATGTCAATGTGACAATTAACAAAAGCTGCACCAAGTTTTAAATGACGTTCAATTACGATAATTATTATTAAATGCTATGTCATTGTTTTTGATATTATAACATCTAAAAATATCTACATTACTTTAAAAATAATAAAATCTATGTTAAAACAAGTATAAACAACTTTTTTAACAAAGGCTATGTTCAGTTTATATAATAAATGTTTAAAGTTGTGCTAAACAATATTTTTTTCACATGTGTCTCTTTATAAGTTAAATTGAAAATTCAATATAAATTCAATAACTATACAGATGAATACTTAAAACCTCGCAAATGTAACCTGTCTATTGAATTAGTTAAGATAATATTAGTAAATCATACATACTCAGAAAATAAAGCTTTAACTGATGAAGCACATTTCTTTACACTCTGCAAGGATGACAGGTCCAATTCTATTGCTTTTAAATTGTCTTCTGAAGCCTTTGTTTCTGCAACTATTTGTTTAATAGCATGTTGTGTGGCCTCCATGTTTCTATTAGCAAATAAAATATTACAACCATGTCTTGCCAGCGACTTTGCCGTTTCATAGCCAATGCCAGCATTACATCCTGTTATCAATGCATATTTCCCCGACAAATCTACTCCATGTAAAACCTGTAATTCATAATTTGAAGTTTAAATCTGAAATACAATTTAATATATTTTTTTCAAATTCTATAGTAATAGCTTATACCTGAAAAGCTGTTGATGAACTATCAAATCTTTGACGAAAATCATGTACATGTTTCTTTTCTTCACGTGCAAATGCTAGCCTGGGGTCTACATAAGTCTTATTACCAGTTTCTTGTTGAACATAAAGAGTTTTTCCATTTTCATCCACTGTTTTAGACCATCCAAATGGCAAGTCCTTAGGAATAACCTTTTTTCGTCCAGTTCTAGGGTGTGTCCACTGAATCTTTGAATTGCATGAGCTTAAATGTAATAAAAAATACGTAATAACATTACATTTTAAAATCCGTATTATTTTTTTAACAAACAATAAGCTTACTTTACGAAGTAAACATTTCCATCTTCAGTCGATTTTTCTTCCCACCCTGGAGGCAATTCATCTTCACTGTCGGAATCTATTATGTTGTGCATTGTTACTCGACGTTCTACGTACTGAGATTAACTGAGAATTGAGATGCAATTCGTTTTTATAGTTTTGTATAAACGTAAGAATATTATAATACTGTTAACTCCTTATGTATTTTTTGTATGAATATATGAAATAATAGTGAGTTAATTATGCACATTTGTTTTTGGATAAACTCATGCATTAATTCACTTCTTTTAAATAAAAACAAATATTTATCTTATTTTTTAAATCTAAACAAATTTCTGCTGACAGTTGACACTAGGACTTGACGTTTGACTTTTTTTTTCTTCACCTATAGATGGCAATTAGTAACGTTTGACTTTGATAAGTGACAACTGACAGCAGTTCATAGTTGTGTACAAAGAAGTGGTAAAATAAAAATTTTACCAATCGGTTTTAGAAGTAAAAATGTGTCTCTTTAATTTACGATTTACTGTATACTTATTATATAAAAATTTAATTTTCATCTAAAATGACATCTTATGAGAAAATTAGCAATAAAAAATAAAAGCCATTTTTATTTTTACCATTTTTATTAATGTATTCCGATAAATCTTAAATAAGACTAGAAAGTTTATTTTTTTGTGCTGTGGTAATTTCTTATTTTAAATCAAAAATGTTTAACACTTTTTTAAGAAGGTACCAACAAAAACCAAGTAGGTACCTATTTAATTTGTGATCAAATCTTTCAAATAAGATTAGAGCAAATTTAATTTAAAGTTTACTATCTTCCGCTTCTACTTCTTCTGGTTTCTTAGCTCCGGGTAGAATTAAAGAGAGCAGGGCACACACTGGAAAAAATAAGTTATTATTTATTAATAAATGTTTTATTTTGTAACATTATAACAATTATTACAAATTACAATCTCTCTGTTCAAATGATTAAATATTAGACATTAATTTAGCACACTAGCAGTGTCCGAGTCTTCAACCCTAAAAGTCGATGGTATTTTATTTTGATATTTTTCGGTTAACCTCTCATAATATGATTAAACGATTTATTGTAATCTATTCAATAGACTTAAGAGATTATCCCATACAGTGTCAGGAACTCAAAAATGTTATATTCTTACACCTAATATTAATGTAGATTTCTAACGTAATAGCTGTTACTCGCGACTCCGTTCGCGTGGACTTTCATATAAACTTTGAGCCTCCCTTATAACGCTTTTTTTCAGTTGAAAAGTAGTTAATTAGGTTTAGCGTGAAAGCGTAACAGACAGACAGACAGATAGAGTTACTTTCGCATTTATAATATTAGTATGGATAACTAACATATTAGTGATCCTCCAAATGTATAGAAAGTAGCTTGACAAACTGCGTTGATGAGTGCTCCGGCCACATTAGTTCCAACTATGGAACCTGATCTTCCAATCATCATACTTAAACTAACTGCCATTCCTCTGTAAATAGAACAGACATATAAAAAATACTGACTCACTTTGGCCAATCGGTCAACATTATCTTATAGCTAAATAATAAAAATATAAATGATAAAAAAATATTAGGTAGGCTACAACGTGATTCCGTCGTATCAAATCAAGTAACTGAATAGATATCTAAAAATTTGGAATTCTATTTTTGTTATAACAGCTTATACCAAAACAATTTATCATTGATTGATTACATATCTTGCCAGTACCTATTTGCCTAATTATTATTTGTTTATTTTATTTAATCAATTGTACAAGTTAACAAGTGCTTTTATATCTACTTATTGTTCAAACTTACCTAAGATGCGTGGGGAATATTTGAATGGCATATGCATTTACTGGACCAATTCCCAAACTTGCAACGGGCTGTGCCGACAGTAAGATTGCAAACAAAATTTGCTGCGTTACAAAATTGATTGACATACAGAAAGTGCCAATTACTATGAACACGGTGACTAGAAGTACTTTCTTTCCGATGAATCTTACTGTACTGCTGACGCATATTGCAATTATTGCGCAGGTAATATTTGCTGCGGAATTTATAAGAAACGTTTTGTTGTCGATTCTATCGTTGCATTCTAACGAGTCAGTTGTCTGAAAATGTCATATAGGTACTTAGTGTTTGCTCATATACGAGTAGAGTTAAAAAAATATTTTCCATATTATTTGTATGTTAACGTGTTTAGCGACCGCTCCGCGGGCTGAATCGCCTTTATGATATTTATTTGACACTAAAGAAAGATTTGTATTTTCAGAAGTTGTATCCAATATCTTTAGTTATAAATAAATTTTTATATGCGCGATTCAGATCTCGGCACATTAGAAGCGGTCGCTACACTGTAAGATAATTTGAGATAGACAAGCATTTAGATATCGAGGCTTATACGCCAAAATTTTAGACCATTTATCTTTAATATAAAAATGAATCGCAAAATGTTTTGGTAAGCGCATAAATCGATAACATCTGAACCGATAGTAGGATTAGTACAGCTACAGCGTGAACGAAACCTTTAAGGTGTATAACAAATCGAAATGTTTATAATTTACCTCGTTAAGTCTCTGAGCTATAACTTGGCAGGCGGTTAAATCTTGTTCTCCACCTGATAATACTCTATTTAATACATCAGGTAGCCACATGTTTAAACCGTTTATTCTGAAATTAAACAATAAATTATAAATCTTCTGTTGTAGTTCTTCATTTCGATTGGCTTTAACTTAGGACGTCCATTAATCTGAGGGTCAGTCTAATAGATAGCCTTATTGGCTATAGTTACAAAGAATCAGCAACTGTAGTAAGAAACCATTAATATCTTAATCGAAATTTGCTTCGATTAGATTCTCTAACTATACACATTGAAATTTCTAAAAGCTTCAACACGATATTATTGATCTATTGCAATAAAAAAAATTAAAAGAAAAAAACTTTCGAATCAAGTTTTTACCGGGTTAGGTGCATGTTTCACAGTTTCAAATTGTTACAAACGAAACGTTAAATCACGAAAAATGCTTTGGAATTATGGAAAGCCGCTTGCTCGGAAAATAAGAAAATAAATATTATCGTAATCCTTGAATTAATTTTGGTGTGGGTATATAATAGGTCTAAATTTAAAGTTCAATCAAAACGTTTCATACAGTAATGGATGACTTCGGAACTTTATTTGGCCTATTATCTCTTCTTAACGTAGAAGTTAGTAAAAACATATTTTATTAATTTTTACGTGAAAAACAGCGCTACAATAATGTAATAAAAGATGACACGACTATTTACATGGTTAATGTACATAAACGAAACATAAGAGATAAACAGAATAAGGTGTAGGTAATTTTAAATTAGTAGCTTATAGATATTATGGAAATTTTGCAGAAGGCATGTTGAAGAGGAACCACTCACTTAGCCTTAACAACAGAAAGAAATACGACTTCTGTAGTTTCTACTCTATTTAAGTTAAATAATTTTCTAACTTACGTGGCAAAAATACCAAACAGCAGTACACCGGTTAAGAGTAGCCATTGCACATAAGGTGGCTTTAAAAGTGGAAGAGTTTGGTCTGTAAGTGATCTCAAAAAAGATGGCTTTTCCTTATTGCTTATTTCCGGCATCTTTAACTGCTTAACCTAGAAACGTTGAAAATATGTTTTATATACCTATTAATACAAATGTGTATACAATTGAAAAAAAGGTAATTGAGTTAATAAGTTGGTAATGTAATTATTTGGGATACTAGGAAATTAAAAATAATAAATTACCTAACGTAGACATGTTAAGTAAGTCTAGTGTAAATGTGACGTCACCAGATTCTATATTAGGTAACAATTGTATGTTTTTACGCTTTTCATTGTGTTTATCTATTGCTAACTATGATACCGAGGCAAGTCATATAATTTTATAATCAAAGTAAACATTTATCGCAATCTGCACTAAAGTTATTACATTGAATTAAGTACTTACGGGATAATCTTCGGTGGGTTTATTTTTATTCTTGGCATACATAGTTTTTAAAACTTGAAGAGATTCAGCGTGTTTGCCTTTAGCCATGAGATATTTAGGACTTTCAGGTCCGAATGACATCAAAAATGCGCCAATAAGAAATGGTAAAGCATATACCGCCGTGAGAAGTCTCCAGGGTCTAAAGTAATAAGATCCGAAATCGACCCTAAAGTCAAGGGGTAGAATAGCCCAGCCTAATACTGAAAAAAAATAGTATTAAGATTTACGAAAACAGTAAAATTTCGTCAGATTTTACACCATATATTGTTACCATCCATGATTATAATAAAAATATTTAAGCCAGCGAGAGTTCAAGAAAGTGAGAGGTTGATATGCTAATAATTAATTGATATTAGATAATTATATCTATGTAACATATAATATCTATTCAACCAAAAATCTAAATTAAAGGTAAATCCGATTTATTACTTTAATACTTAGATTTACTTTGTACGTACACCCTTTAATATTTTAAACATAATTTCTTCTACTTACAGGGCACCAACGCAGATCCACACATTTGCAATGCGTTAGTAATCGATAGTGTTACGTCTCTATATCTCGCTGGAAGTAGTTCTCCAATGTACGAGTACGGAACGGCTGCTGGACAGGCTATACTGTATTAAGAAAGGTAAAGAATAAGCCTATAAACACATTTGTGTTGCTATCCTGTATGACAAGTCAGGACTCGAAAAAAAAATCAAGAATTGACTTGATCACCTTTCAAGATTAGCGTATTATGGTATGGTTACATGCGTAGGTCATGCATCTAGAATTCCATGTACTCACCATAGAGACATAATGAATTTGATTAAAACAAATGAAATAAGATTAGGCATAAAAGCTGATACTATCCCCAGCATGCCAGCTATTGTGGAGCTTATCACTACCATTCGTTTTCTTCCTTGAGTGTCGACCAAGTATCCCCAAGGAAATGACGTCAAGACCACACCTGTAAAAAAACGTACTTTTTGAATATGGTCGAAACTGATCTTATGGGATGCCTTTACCATAAAACCTTTACCACGAATAAAAAAAACTAAACATAATATAAGGGGAAAATTAGAAAAAATCAGTAGCTACCTTTTTCTGAATGCTTATGAATTATATGATCCTATTGCAATTTTTGATTGGTGGTTTCAGCATTGATAAATAGTTTTTATGTTCACTCAATAAGGATAAGAAAAAATCATAGCAAATAATTTTTTAACTGACACTAATTGCTTTATCAAATGACCGTGAACGTCACAACAAAATTGCATAATAAGATAACTCAAATTTTATAATTTATTATAATGTTTACTCTTCTTATCTCAAATAGTCAACTGTTAGTGTTGGAGATTCCAGTATGACTCCGTAGTACTTATATGTCATTGTATATTTTGCTCTCACCTTTTTAGATTAAACAAACTAATTGCGGGTTGCAATTTTGTGTCGTGAACGTACATACATTTATAGATTGGAAAATAACATTCATTTTCCTAACAAGTTTTTGAATTTACAACATTAGTAAGGATTTAGGAGGTATAACCCCTCTTTGAATTACAAATTTAGTTTATAAACCTGCAGATTTACTCCAAAAAGTCCAGTAACTGACACGTACCTATATATGGTATGGATCCGATGATACCTCGTTGAGTGTCCGTCATTCCTAAATCGCATTTTGCTGACGGCAGAACGTATGAATATCCCACTGGTTCTATAATAGCTGCTATGAGAAACAGCGCTAAAGTCAGACAGTATCTTATGTTGTACCATCCTAATCCTGTAAGAATATTTTTCCTATAAAATAATTAAAATATGCCAATCTATAGGTACATTGTAAAGCACATCACGCTTTACTTTACAATGTAGTCAAGTAAAACGTAAAGTTTATATAGTTAGTAAGTTAAGAATCGATTTTTTATCTACTCATCTGATTTCGTTAATTTTTTTACCAAACGTATTATTATGAAATATTATGCAAAAAGCCATCAAGTATAGTATAGTACCTTTAATTTGAATTTAAGTCCACCTGATGACAAATATTCTGTTATGCTACGCAATACTTGCCAATTATTAGATGTATAGGGATAGGTTTTGATTCCCTCAAATACCCATGCTTAAACTTAAAAGTAAAGAATTATCTTTACTTCTGTAGTATATGCTGCATTAATTTTAACTTGACACATTTACGAATTACGAGATATCAATATTTAAAGGGACAGTCAGGCTTCTTTTTGGAAACATACAGAGAAAAAGTGACGATTGTGACGTTTTATAAGGGTTTCGTTTCTTTCATTTGGACGCGGAAGCCTTAAAAATATAGTCAACGAATAATAAATCTGAATCCAATTTTACGGGGTAATATAAATTAAAGGCAATTGTTTAGTAAAATTCCATCTATCGACTTGTTGTTGTACTTCGTAAAGATATATATTTCTTGCATTAATTAAAATCAAAATGTATGAAAATAAAGACGCCAAATCTGTAAGATATCAATTGTGTAATAAAACTAATGTCTTGACCTTTATTGTGGCCTTAACTTGAAGAGCGATAGGAAACATACATACATATTATCCCGGTAGTTCTCATTCCTGCAATAATACTAGGATAAAAAAAATGCTATCATGTGTTAAATAAGGATCTAAAATACCATTAGGTCCCACTTCAGCCAAATCCGCTTATAACTTTTAGCGTGAAAGAGCATGAAACATACCTTCCTAAAACATCTTCACAAATATTTCGAGTTCATAATAAGTATAAGTAGAATAGTTACAATAACTTAAAATACTGTTGTATGTATTTTTATGTTCCATATTATTTATGTAACAGCGAAGGAATCGTTAATAATCCATCGATGACCGACTTCAGAAAAGAAGGGCATCAGATTGATATCTTTGTTATGTTCGGCTTATAGATGCGCTAAATTTGGAGATTCAGTTTCTATCGTAATTAGTAGCGAATATTAAGACTGTTAGCGAGTATTAAGACTATTCTGTATTATTAAAAATTTACACTGTGTTTTGCGGATTATAGAGTAGTTTCTATCGTTATTAGTAGCGAATATTAAGACCATTTTTTCGCTTTAAAATTATATTTCTGTATTATTAAAAACCACTGTGTTTTGCGGATTTTATTATATAAATTTTAGATATAAAATATCTTAACTTATGGAGCTGTTGAAGTTGATCCAAATCGTTTCGATGGTTTTTGAGATGAATTGATTTAGTTATTATAAATTCGCAATTAGTGTGTTGTTGTTTGTACATTAAAATATTCATGAGATTTTTCTGTAGAGAGGAAACATAATTATCGAACTTGGAATAAAACCTACTACTTACCTGGTAATAAAAAATTAATTTAATTAGTATAGAGAATATTACCCCGATACGAAGTTGAAACTAAACATTCGTAACATTATATCAGAACACATAGATATCTTAGAGATCCAAATTAAAGAAACATACCTAGTACGTATATAGATTATAATATCTTATCGGCTTTAAAAATATTTTACTATTTATATCGAAAAAGTTCGTATGAATAATAAAAAATATGAAATAAAATTTTAAAAGTTTACTATAGCTACATTGTTTAAGAAAAATGTTGCACATCACTTTTTTGCAAACTATCAATATTAAAATAAAAGCTTTTAAAAAGCTATTTATCTACTTACCTACAACATCCAATGCATGATCAATGTCTACAACAGATTTTTCCTTATTGCTAACATCACCAGATATCGTAGTTATGCTTGATTTTACCATATTATAAATCGTCACTCAATTAAAGACATTAATTTTTTATTATCCACAATTATTTTTATACACAATAGTACACGTCTTTTATAGTCAGTGGATTTGTACAGATAAAATAATTCGCAACAGTAGACGCGGTTTCTTTCGGTGTCAATTAAGGCTATGGCATCATTAATTTATTTTCTTGTCTTATCTTTATATACTATGTTTGTTATCACAGAAAGTAAACAATTGCTTTGAACGTTTCTTATTTTTCCTGGTACCTAAGCCTAGCACCCAATAGGTTCCTACCGTTTCTTTATAATTTTATAGAATTAATACATTTTGTTTTGGCGTGTACTATACTTTAAGATATTGATAAAACATTCTATGCTGAGCGTTGCTAAGTTTTTCTCAAATCTACCTTAAGGTATCATAAAATGTAGACATTACTACTTTATCTTTAAATGTGGTTTCTCTACTTTTCGCCTTGCGAGTCTGGAATCTTGAACTTTGAACTGAATCTGCAAACTTTTCAAATTATACGAGTATAAGAAGCAGATAACAGACCATTATAACTGAAGTGCAATCTCTGGAAGTCGTAACTACTAAAATGCAGTATGTATCACGTACCTTTAAAAGTATAAACATTTTTAAATAGCACGTATATAAAAAGTCGAATTGGCTTATAATTGGCTTATTAATATTAATGATAAACAAATTATTGATAAACACAATTGCGGATCCAGCTTTGGCACGTGGGATCCAGGCGGATCATCTATGACGCATCCAGGGAGGGGGGGTCATGGGGGGAAAGATGATTTTTTATATATGACAAGAAGAATGCGGTATGAATAATTCAGTGTCTGTATTACATGGTCTTAATAATGTGCTCGGCAAATTCCTTCAAATATATTTTCTTACTTTTTAATTATTACTTTTATGTAAGAAGTAGGTATAAACTTTTGGAAAAATAAATAGGATGGAGATACATTATGTTATGACACTTGAGTAACATTGTTATAATCTAGCTCGGAACTAATGCCCATAGCAAATGTATACTTTAATCTTCTTAAGAGTTAAAGTAACTGCAAATTCTTGTTAATTCTGCATAACGATGTTGTCTTTTACTATCTTTCATACGTATCTCATTAGTCAGATGGAATAAATATATGATAATAATGCGTTTATATTATATCCGCATTATGTCATTTTGTCTGTGAAAAAAACAAGCAATTTTATTCTCTATTTATTTGGAGTACTAGCAGATCCACATAGGAGTACATTTTTATCGTTAAAATTTGAGACATTTATTGGCTTATTCCTTCTAATTAATTATTAGTATATTAGT
This sequence comes from Eurema hecabe, assembly GCA_026213755.1. Lineage (NCBI taxonomy): Eukaryota > Metazoa > Arthropoda > Insecta > Lepidoptera > Pieridae > Terias > Terias hecabe. The sequence goes on along the minus strand of JADANM010003811.1, from coordinate 6,629,266 downwards.
CTATTAGAGTAACCACAATTTGGGTATTTTAGTTTAAAGATACATTTCAAAATATGGTAAGTAATAAATTATTTCTGACATTTTGCTTTATTTTTGTTTTGTCTCAGATTTTTATGTTTACATTAGAGTCACTGAAGTAGTCCTCGGTTACAGCCGCATTTTCTATTTCCCACAAGAGCTTTGACAGTTTTATTCCTATTGGCTTTAAGCATCTGCTTGATAACTTTTTGATTTTGAACTAGGATCTTAATATCTTCATTTAAAGCTTTGATCATACTTTCGACAGGAACAAGATGATGCTCGTAAATCGAAATTATTGTGTCTTCAAACATCTTATGCGAATCAATCCTTGAATAGATGTTAGGCATATCTTTATCATATTTATTTCCACTGTTAAATGAGCCTGTAAAATATTTATATTTTTAAGTACATGTTGAAACAAACTAAATTTGGTTGATAAGTCATAAGACTTACCTCTTGAAGCAGTTGATTCACCGCGTGTTTTTTCAATATTATGTTTCTTAACTTGTAATACAAAATCAGTTGCGGGGTCAATAGGAATTCTGATTCCATCTTCGTCGATTCCCATTGTTGAATTAATTACCAATCGGGATTTTTTTTCGATTTCAGGTGTATTTTCTGTGTCATAGCTTTTAATTATTTTTTGTTTATTTGCATCTTCTAGTATATTCATAGCAAAATCTAAATAAATTGTATCCCCCTTTGCTGTTTTAAGATCATTAGAAATTTTACTAATATCGCGACTTATACTGTTAGGCCTGTTTTGACTTGTCTCGTCGATAAAAGAAACATTATGTTGCTGAGTGACATAGGGTTCTTGTTTTTTATTAGGTTGTACATCTTCACTTTTGTCATTTAATTTAGTCAATTCAGTATATCGTGCGTTATGAAAGTTTGTCGGTATGCGTTCTATGTTATCAGTAAAGGATTTATGTGTCAACCCATCAGGAGTTTGACCTGATTGAGGACTTGTTTCATGATCATTATTTTTTAATGGTTTATTGTTAATATCAGTAATTTCTCCAGGTAAACGTGAAATTATATCTATGGAATCAACATTAAACATATTTTTATTTGAAAAATCATTATATGTCGATTGTGTGTTCGACCTTACTTCTGCATTTTCATCAGATTCTATTTTATCATGTGATTTAACGTCTTGGCTATTGATTTTGTATTCTTCATCTAATTTAGGTATCAATCCTCTTTCGCTACTTGAAATTCGAGGTAATTTATTATCTTCTGCATCTTTGATTATTAATGTGTCTGAAGTTCCATGAGCTATATTTATATTTGAGTCTGAGAATGTTTTTTGCGATACCAATTTTTCTGTAGAATATTGAATATCTGCTTGGTAGGATTTAGAATAATCCGGAAATATTGATGTATCATATGCAGTAATGTTATCGTTTTCCCTATTATTCTGTTTGCTTAAAATACTACTGCTATCATCATTTAGTTTATTAATGCTTTGTGATCGTTTATTCAATTTAAACATTTGTTTGGGTTCAGACAACGATTGATCACTTGTATTAATATGTTGTTTAATGTACGAGGTTTCTGTGTTTTCTTTTTCATCATTATCACTAACAGACTTTGTCATCTGTTCTGGAATTGGGAAAGATGGTTGATTTTCTATTTTTTCATTTGCTTTAGAGTTTTCAGGTTCTGGCGGTACAAATGTATTGAAAGTTACATTTTCTACATCATGTTCTATTAATGCGTCCGAGATTTTTATCGATGTGTTCTCCATATTATCCAATAGTTTTTCTTTATCAAATTCTCCCAGATTTATTGAATTTTCATCATTAGTTGGGTTCGTTAAAATTAAATGACTAGGCAATGTTGCAGTATCGTTCTGTTTAGATATATCGTGTTGAATTATATCAATAATATTATCATTTTGTAATTTGCCATTGGTATGCTCATCGCTAAATGATGAACTGAAACTATGAGTGTTTGTAAAGCTCACTTCAGTTTTGGGCATGTTAATAATTTCTGGCGTTGTTATCACTTTATTTAAATTTGTTGGAAGCATTATTGATTCTTTTTGAGAGGTCTCTGTGATAGACGAAGGACTTCGGATGTTCATGTTGATATTCTCACTATCACTATAGCTGCCATGTCTTTTCTCAGTTGATGGCTAAATAGGGTTATTAAACATGTGTATTCAAAACTAAACTATAAGTAGCGAATAAAAAGAAAAAAAGTGAAGAGTTACCTTAATAGGAGCAATAACGATGATGTCTTTATTTCCCATATTTTGATCCAGAGATGCAGCAGTTTTAGTACCTACGTCTGGCAATGTGTAAATACCATTTTTATTTATTGATTCCAAATAACTAAGCTTTTTTATTTCTTTTGTTTTTAAATCAAAATCACTTCCTATAGTAGCCGTGTGTTTTTCTGTAGTAATTGAAGTGGCATCACCTATATAAGGAATTTCTTGGTGAAGTTTATCTTTGTGTGAGGTGTATTGTGTTTGCGTGTCGCTTTCTATAGTTGATAATTCAACCGAATTAGGTAGGACAGGTACAGTTGGTCCCCCAATAGTTGGTAAGATAGTATCTCTGGATAAAGAAGATATCTCTTTGTTAGGATATTGAACCAAATTATTATATTGTTGTTTATATTCCTCGAGATCGTCGCTTTTACTTGAAAAGCTTCTTTCTTTACTTCTCTCTGGAGTATAAAATGATGATATGTTTTTGTCTTGCTGAATTTCTTTTATATATTTATTTGATTTATCCAAGCTCTCCTTGTCTCTACTATGTCTAATACGGGGTTCATTACATACTAAATTTGATGGATAAGTAATAAGAGAATCAGTTTTGATACAGTTTTCTTCTCCTGAATCTTTGTGAAGACTAGTTGAACGTAAATACAGTTTGGATGATTCATTATTCTTTAAACTAGCGCTCGTAATAATCGGCTTTTGTGGACTATGTTCAATTGGTGGTTCATATTTTACGCATTTTTCTTCATCAAACGGAGGATCTAAACATCCACCTGTAAAAGACAAGTTATGTTGATATTGACATCAAATCAAAGCACGGGCTCGATTTAAATATTTTGTACAAAATAACTGTTTTTTCTAAGATACCTGGTTTACATATTCCCATAAACGTTTTTGGTCTCTGAACTGTATCATGTAAAATTTCGTTCACAACATAGTTCTTTTTTAAGCCAAACGCTTCTTTCCTAACATTCTCATGTGTTTTAACTTCGCTACTGTGATCATTGTTTACTGATGACTTGGGCATATATGCATAATCATTATCATCATTTCGGACTCCTAAACATACACCTACACAAAAATAGTATTTTAAAGCTTATATTCAGCTAATAAAGTTGTTGCTTCATAAATTCAAGAGAATAACTTGAAGTTTAATTACCAGGTGTGAGTAAATGAAGAAATTTGTTTTGCCTTTTCGTAGATTTTTTACTTTCATTAGCTGTATCTGATTGCATTAGTAAATTAAATGACGTAATTGTCTGATCACTACTAACTAGACGAAGATTTTTTGCGGTGTCTCGCCGTCCAGTCTTAGACACACAAAACACATCTGCACAAACTTTTTCATTCTTATTTCGTAGTTTTATTTTTACATTGATAGGTGTGCCTGTTGTATTTCTGGAAAGTTCATTTGCTATGCTATTTCTGCAGGGTCCTGTGAGTACTTGGAAGGATAATTTTTCCGCCACATTATTGATATGGGGTTGCGTGTCCATTGTATTAAAATTTTTCAATAGGAGTCGATACGAACCATCTACAAATAAAAGGAGTTGATCACTTTAATCTTTGCAATGTATAATTTATAATTTAAATTAATAATAAATTTCTTGATGAGAGTTAAAAAATCCTATTGTTGATGCGAATGAATTATATTTACCTTAGACTTGTATGCTTTTAATAAATATAGTCAAAAACAAAAAGAAAGAACAAGCAAATATAAAAATAATTTATTTTAACACTAACATTAACTCGTAAACACAGATTTTACTCATCAAAAATAACAGAATATACAACACGATTACAATGCTTTGGTTTTTCGATATTTTTTATTGTTACCTCTTCAGGCTTAGCTTCGATAGCACAATCTATTGCTCTGTTTATTATTGTCTTATGTATGAAACCTAAAGTGGCACACTTATTAATTAAATCATGCAGAATTATTTTAAGTGGGAGGATCTCTCTTTCCATAGCACTTTTGAAATGGGCAACTCTTGCTTTAGGATGAGATCTTACATTTGTTTGGTAAATGTTGTAAGGCTTGTGAAAATAGTTGTCAGAAAATTTTAAAATATGACGGTTGAAAGGAAAATCGCAAGATAAATTGGACATAAATTCATTCCTTTCGAAACTTCTTTTATATTTTTCTTTTTGTCTTTTTGGTTTATAGCAAACAATAGGTTGACTACAAATTGTACAGGAATCTTTACAGGCAAGCTTATCGTTAGTATTTATTTTACAAACTGAAGTAACGGTTAAATTTTTAACGTCATTAGGAGGAGATTGGGATAAAGGGAATTTGGTCAGTGTAGACACTGATGAAGTATTTTTAACATAATCAGTGGGAAAAATAACTTTTTTGTCCGTCGCTTTTTTTATTGTATCAAACTTGTCACTGACGCACGCGTTTTTGATTGGGGAGTCTGCAAAAAAATACAAAAAAAATAAACCAATATAACATAAAAAATAAACATTTTAGTTTTAAACAATTATACCTTTTGATTCTCCAATGCTTTGTTTGAAAAAAGTAAGATCTAGTAAATTTTCTGTTTGATTAGGTATCGATATTACTTTGGTGTAATGCTTTTCTTTTTTGGTAAAATTAGTTGGCTCTGATATCTTTATATCGGTATCAACGGCATGGTAGTGTGATTTGGTTGAAATTAGATGGTCACTTACAATACTTTTAACAACATCGCCGCGAGCGTTATCTAAATAGGTAAAGGAAGACGAATGTACTAAATCAACACAGGAATGATAACTATTAATCAAATTCTGCTTTTCTTTGTATATATCCAATTTTTTCAGTATTATTTTATATGTGATAGGTACTACATATTCGATAGAGTCAGCGTCCTGAGTCCATTTAATTTTATCAAGATTTTGCATGCTGGATATTTCGGGAACTATTTCGAGACAGCATTTTGATCTAGTTTTTATGAGTGATGTAAATTTTAAACGTATAGCTGCTGTATTCATAATAAATTTTAGCAATATCGATAAACTGAAAAATGCACAAAAATAAATAAAAATAAAAGCCCTTAATTATGAATGTTAAGATTTTGTATTTACTTCATACCTGAGTAGTAAATATTATCTTGTTGATTTGAAAAACCAAGAATACATTTCACTTTTTAATTTCTAAATCTTCAAAAGAAATAAAAAAACGAAATATAGCAATAATCAACGTGCGACAATGTCGCAGTGACGCAATTTAATTTTTATTGTCATTCTTATCAAAACAAAGAGGTATTTCCTCATTAATTAAGATCTTCACAGATTCCTTTCCTTTATTAGTACTTTTTTGAAGAAAAAACTCTAGAAATAAAGTTAATTTTCGTTTGTATCAATACTGTTGACGAGCACGTTTTAACATTTTATCATATCATTTTAACATAGCTATTGTCATTAAATTATGTTACCTACTTATCTTTATTGTATTTATAAAGACTTTGCTTCATGCTGTAATCGCGGAGAAGTGTACATGTTTTAAAATTCCATTATGTTATTCAGAAATGGACGTAACTCGGCGGATATTTAGACTGAACAGTAGTCCGGTCAATTTAGACATTTGAAGTTACATTAAGTCCCAACAAGCTGAATTTCAGTTAAATTGTTCAAAACATAATTACAAACAATTCCTAGAAGTTCCCCTTAATCCCCCTGTAAGGAAAATTTTTTATTCACGGTCAAAGATAAAAAAATGAGATTTTCGCGATTTTCAGTAAAACGGTAAGTTTTATCAAAAGTACCTTAGACAGAATTGTAGATCATTAGTTTATCTATAAAATATATGTCAATACTTTTTTTCTTACGAGCCACCGTTTCTGAGACATAACGACTCAAAAGGTTATAAGACTTGTAATCGTCATCAACTTCACTCTCATTTTTTGGTCTAAATTGACCGGAATACAGTCTATATATGGCAATAGTCGTAGTATTTATGACAAATAAAATAACACCTTAAGTACATTAAATCTTTTATTCCACATTTCTCACTACATTTAACCTTGATCACGATTTCATGACTTTTTACAATAAACGATATGCGCCTCAGTGTTATTGCTCATATTGAGATAACTAGACCAGTTTAATACGCTGTATATTTTTAAAATATCAGGGCCCATGAAAAAGTTATTATAGTATAGTATATGTCGAATGTACAAGACTCTTACGTTATAATATTTACATGTTTTTCTAATAATTACAATTATTTTACGTTCAAATAACACAAACTAACTACTTATATTACAGTTTCTACTTATCTTTGGTTTGCAGCTGTAGATCTTATCTCGATTTATTAACTAATTTATAATAACATGTCGCATGATAGCATGAGCGTAGAGTCAATATGCTCAAGGCAATGTAAATACGAGTTGATTTTTTAAGAAAACAAATTTAACGTTGTGTATTTTTTACACAACAGGAAAATATTTTATAAATGGTGTCGTAGCTGACACTTTAATGACTCATGACTGTTTAATTTGTAATTTCTTCATTATCCCTCTAAGGGTCGTATCATCTTAAATTGGAAGTAGTCATGCCACCAAGAGAAAAACAATTCAGTTACTTTTCATTTATAAAAGCCGAGCGTAATTAATTATATTACAATTAAAAATACTTTTACATCCTTAAGTACTTACTGACACGAATTGTTTTACAATACAAACTACACATCTGAGATCAATTTGAAAGCCAATTGTTTCTTAAAAATTACATTCCTTAAATTAATTTATAATTATATTTATATTATTATATATTAACCTATTCCGACGATCTATACAAATTTAGACTTACTATAATTTGAATTATCGTATTCGTTTAATTACCTAATAATTACATAATAATAAACGCAGTTTATTTTAAAGATCAGTCAAGTCATCAGAACATTATTTAAAACAAATACGGAAAGTATATTCGTATGGAAAATTTGGATGATGCTTTTATCAATACAGAAGTTCGGCAAAAACTTATTATACCTATATGTAGCTAAACTGACCATGGACAATTGTTCAGTTCTTATGAGATAACCGAATGTTTAGCGCTGGACGAGAATAGCTGCGCATCGGTAGAATCGCGCTCGTATTGGTGCGAGAAAGACAACACGCTCTCGCGCACCCGACGATCACGTGCCCCGCGCGCCCTGCCATCCCCTCGATACCTTTTTTTGACTTCTGAGCAGGTGTCGTTCAGCGCTAAAGATTCTTGACGCTACTTAAACTATACAATAAATCTTCATGTGTATATACTACTACTTATATTGCATACGTGTCCCACCTAGTGCTACGCAACGTGTCATATTCTACTCCTACACAAATTTGTAACTTCCATCGTGCTCTGTTTTGACCCTACAACCTAGATTTAGGTGTGATTCAAATTCGCTTTAAAGACAAACTAAATCGTAAGAACCACTGTTATACTTATTAATCACTAGCTGTTGCCCGCGACTCTGTCCGCGTTGACTTTCATATAAACTTTAACACCCCCCTATAAAGTTTTGATTATTTTTAAGATGTTTCCTGCTATTCAGGGCGGGGTCAAATCCAATGAACCAAAAACCGTGAAAATTGGTCTAGCCGATCTCAAGTTATAAGTCTTGTAACATGGGTTATCTTTGTTTTATATATATTGATTAATAAAGTTCATATAAAAACATACACACATACCTATGTTATAAAATAGCATGTTCTTTATGTTATTAGATGGCTGCAATTAATATTGTGAATATTGATTATTTCACCTTGAATGCTTAAGAATGTGGCAACGTCATTTTATGCGGATTTTAATCATTGTATATTGTGTGTTTAATAAACTTATAAGTTTGCACAAATTGTCGACTACTTACTATCAAGAATTTTGACGTCGAAAATTAAATCACACCTAAATAGCCTTACAACTATATGGATGCCTGTTTAATATATTTGTCTTAGAAATTCATTACTAAACAATAAACGATTTGTTATGTATTACATATTAGAATGTTTAAAGGTAGGAACCTATTGAGTATTGACTGAGTAGGTTTTTATACTTAGTGGTAATTTTAAAATGTTTACTGACACACTATTATTAAAGTAACTTTTTGAGATCTACAAAACGTTAGAAGTTTAGAAAACGATAAATATATTAAACAAGCGTTCTTTCACTCCTCATTCCAGTATCACTGACCCTACTTCATGACTGGATACTACAAAATCCTATTCGATTCAATGTTAGATTGAAAAAATCGTAGAGACATAGTAAGTACTTGTGCAAAAGCTATAATGAAGACTGTAATATTTGGTTATTTTTATTGTATCTGTAAAGTGTTCATCTGTATAAAGTCTTTTAATAATATTTCGTTGTTTGCTCCACAGATTTGTTTCGCAATAAAGATGGTAAAATGCTTCTATATAATATTGAACAGAGGACGGAAGTCAGTGACTAGCCAATCGAAGCGTTCCCTACACTAAACATCGGTCTAGTAGACGCTATCGGTCTAATCCGAACACAATCAACGTCAATTTCGACTAGTTTCGATATAGTTTTTGAACAATGCAACGTCGACTAAGTCGTCGTCGGCAGCGGTACTAAAAAAAATTCGATAATGACGACGATTGCTTTTGGAGTAGAGCTTTAAGTTCATAGCTCATTAGATCCACCCGGCACCCACTCCGCACCGCCTCGCCTCGTGCGGTTAGTATTTTTAACATGGATTTGTATGGGTATGCCCTCATTACATCAACTCCGGCTCACTACATAACGCCGTGCAACGAGGCGGTGCGGAGTGGATGCCTGGTGGCTCTAATGAGCTATGACCTTTAGACTGTATAGTTGCTTAAGTACAACTAAACTAACCAATAATAAGACCAGGAGCTCTAACTCTTCCTTTGGAGGTTTATTAAGTGATGATGATATCCATAATAATGTATGTACAAAATGCTATTTAGTTTTCATTCTATATTATATTTTTACTAAATATCCATATAGTATACACCGATTTTAAATATTATACTTATGAATTTATGATACGCTTTCCCGAAATGTACTTACTATGCCTCATGTTACTAAATGACTCTTATGGTAACAATGACTTGGTTCCTACGATATAAATGACTAGAATAAAGCCAGGAATTTTTAAATCTTTGAAGTTGTCATTATATAACCAATTCAATGATTTAAGCCATTTTAAAATATTATACTGTACAAATTATAATATTAATATCATACATAATTAATACACAGAAAATAGTTATTATAATAAAAATAATATAGATTATCCTAAATAGTAAATACCTACTCTTATAATTACTGTACAATATTATATGGCAGTACTTTTATCTATATATGTATTTCCTATATTATTACTTATCTAGGCAATTAATTTTATATGACCGAAGTCATTTCTATTTACAAATGACTAGATGCACTCATCCTTGACTTATACAGACTAGATTATGACTAGATTAATCATATTATTATCAAAAAATTACATTTAATCGCCGGCGAAATTGCATTAAACGATATTGAGTGATACTGGTAATTGTTGATAATTATTTAAAAAGATATCAATGATTGCTGATTCGAAATAACGTTTTGCGGATTATTTTTTTTATAATAATTTATTGTTTTAATATCATGATATATTAAGTGTGATTGTTTATTAAATTTTTGTATTAAAAACGGTGAAATAAGGTTTTCTTGTAACGCTTCAATGTTACTATTTATATAGCTATAGTAGGTATATTTATACTGAAATTCAGAATATTTTTTTGTACAAATAATATAAATCAAATAATAAATAACCGTGTCAAATTAAGAGGATAATATTCAACAAAAATGCGTAACATTGATAATGCATATCATTGTACTACAAATATTATTGTTTGAAAATCAGATTACAAGTTAGTACATAATTTTAATTAAAACAATATTTCATTGACCTAATATTATCTTATCTGAAACACATAATAAGGTAAAGTTTTAGTTCTATTGAGGGTTCTATGTATCTGCATGTATACAAATATTAAAATGATCGACATGTCGTTTGTCTGTATAAAAAAAACATAAAGAATTTTTTCGTAAATTCAATATTTATAAATTAAATAAGAATCAATCATAAAACCGGGATCGAATGTAGTTACTTTTCCGATTTATGATAAATGTAAGTTAGTTACTTAATTAAAGGGGAAAACAGTGACAAAGAAACCAAAAGAAATTTTGAATGTATGTACATTTTTTTTTATAACATAGGGGGCAAACGAGCAGGCGAGCCACCTGATGGAAAGTGGTCATCGCCGCCCATGAACACTCGCAGGGCTTGGCAGCTCTGGAGTGGGTTGCCGACCTTTTAAATAGATGTACGCTCTCTTCTTGAAGCACCCCAAGTCATAATTTATCGGAAATACCGCACGAGTGAGCTGATTCCACAAGGTGGTATATACATAATTATAAATACGTCAGTAACTAGATTAAGTTATTAATATTTTACTTATTTACATTTTATTGATATTGTACAAAACATTAGGTATCCCTTGTTGAAACCATAACCGAAAACACTAAAATTTTCGGGATTTGAGAATCATAATTATTTGAGACGTCATTATGTACTTAATTAAATCTACTTAACTTAAATTCATTAGCGTTAATACTGAAGATAATGGAAATTCGCGGTAAATAAATAAAGTATTAAAAGTGTAGAAACAATAATACAATTTGACTAATATAGAATTAGATTTTACCCTGTATAAGAAATTAATGAAACGCTTAAGTATTTGACTGGACGAACCTTACTGTCTAGCTTAATTAGTGAAGTCTGATCAAAACTTTAACATGATCGTATCGTCTTGTACCACGCCCTTCCCGTAAACGTCCGCTGGAAACGGCGTGGACCCGTTTCAGGTGCACAGCCCGGAGTTATCAACCAGCGATCTCGCTAGAACGTCCGCGGCGGCTATATCACTGACTTTACCTTCGAAATGTCCTCTCACGTGGAACATGAACTCCGCTTTGCCCGCGAATTCTTGACGACACATCAGACATAGGTGGTGTGCGTGCGTGTGTTGTCGTTCGGGGGCGTAGTGCGTGTGCCCGTGCGTGAAGTACGCGCCGGTGCCCGCACTAGCCTCGTTCACAACTGTCGCTGTTGACACAGAAGCAGTCGCTATCCCGTGGCCATTGAGTATTTGCTGGTTCTGGTTGTGATGGTGCAGTAATTGGAGCTTCTCCTGATTCGTCAGGTGTACTTTATCTTGTTGCTGAAAACATTTAAAACAAAATTGAACCGTCTGAAATTTCCTAATATATAATGTTTCCATTTAATTTTCAAATATAAAGAAAATTACCTGATGCTGCGTAGCTTGCATTTTATCCTGTAATAGTTTGTTATCAGGCAAATGAGACTTGGCATGTGCAGTCCATTCTTCTCTAGTGGCAAAGAGGCGACCACAAAGCTCACAAGACCAAGATACCACCATCCCCGCAGTAGCAGCCGCTACAGCAGCCGTAGTAGCATTTGTATGGACCAAATTCGTATTCTGAAATATTGTTTTACTTACGTACAAAGCCGAATTGAATCAACAATGTATTGGGAAAAATTAGAAGTAACTGCGGTTGGAATACTTGACTAATAAATAAACAGTTTTAAAAGCTACTATACTTTTAAAGAAATATTGGAGTGGTAGAGTATTTAAAATTAGTTAAACGATTCCCTTCATTATGTTTGTTAAGGTTCTGAATGATGTATACATATAATAAGAAGTAAATAGTAGTTAAAATTAAATATTTTGGTACGAAGAAAAACATTCCAAAAAAGAAGTCATGCAAAATGTTATCTGAGTCACATCAGATTCTGAATGAGAAACGAAGTATCTAACAAGAAAAACTTAGATAATTAGACTTCTAATACAAATTAAAAATCAACACTTAAAAGTTACTAAGAAAAGATCGAAGAAATGTTATGAAACGGAAGACTAAACAGCGCCATACATTACAACAAATCTATTTATTATGTGCATGTAGGAAGAGTCATGCATCACAGAAATTAATTCACAAAAATATCTACTTTAAATTTCTTCCATGCGCTGTATTCTTTTGGAATTTACCGTAAAGTTGTGTCCAGGTACCTGGCAGACCTGAATCGGCTGCTGATGGGTATGCTGTTGTTGCTGTTGTTGTTGTTGCTGCTGTTGCTGCTGTTGTTGTTGCTGTTGCTGTTGTTGCTGCTGCTGCTGTTGTTGCTGTTGAGCAGCAGCAGCAGCAGCTGCAATTTCTGCTTGACTTGGTTTTGTATCTTCTTGCTTCGTTAATTGTGGCTTTACGTCATCCAATTTCAGAGCTGCAAAACACAAATGTATGAGATGTGATTTATGTAAAGGTTAGGTTATAAATCATATGATAGGCATTATTTTGTAAAAGCTTACGTGGTATAGTAATGCTTCTTTTTCCTAATGGCGCTATATTGGACGGTGTTATGTGTTTTAGTTTATTCATGTGAAGTACTAATTTATCTCTTCTAGCAAATGCTTTATTACAAACTTCACAAACGTATGGTTTTTCCCCTGTAAATATCAATATAAATTATCCATAACACGACTGAAATATTAAATTATGTATGGGTTATGTCTCATAATTTAACATACCTGTATGAATTCTCATATGTATTGTTAATTTGTCCTTACGTGCTAGCCCTTTCCCGCATACTGTGCATTCAAATGCCTTGTTTCCTACAAAATAGAAGTAAGAAGTTTATAAAAGTATATAAACAAAGAATACGAAATAGACAGATTATAAATAATTATTAATACCTTCATTAGTTGAACTTGTAGGCTTTATCGCGGGATGTTTCCGAACCACACCCGTACCTTGTAGTGCTTTCAATCGAGTTCCAGGATGCATAGATCCTCCTTCAGTATATGGTTCGGTAAATGGTATCAAATTGGGCC